>JAODAL010003505.1:170000-172662 GCA_025379985.1 Phyllomedusa bahiana
AAATATACCCAGACAACATTAGCAGCAAAAATGTAATGAGATCTAAAGTGTACCTCTAACAATATAAAAGGTTACATAGGTCTGTACCAAAGGAGATAATTATGCATCTGTTCTTCCTGCATGGGACATAAGATGCCACATCTACTGAGAGTGCATCAATAAGTAGAAGAAGTCCTGTAATCATGTGATTGTTATCTCTAGAGAGTGTTTAATAAGTGGCTGCGAGATCCCTCCGATTCTTATTATCTTACAGATGAACATAGGATCTGGCATGGTAAGAGCTATCTATCTATCTATCTATCTATTTATATATCTATCTATCTATCTCATATCTATCTATCTATCTATCATATCTATCTATCTATCTATCTATCTCATTATATTATCTATATATTCTATCTATCTATCTATTTATCTATCTATCTATCTATCTATCTCATATCTATCTATCTATCTATCTATCATATCTATCAATCTATCTATCTATCTATCTATCTATCTCTTATCTATATATCTATCTATTTATCTATCTTTCTATCTATCTTTCTATCTTTCTATCTCTGTTCTATCTATCTATCTATCTATCTATCTATCACATATCTATCTATCTATCTATCTGCTATCTATCTATCTATCTATCTATCTATCCCAAATCTATCTATCTATATAATAGAAGAATCCACAGCACTCCAATTTGAAAAAGTGAAAAACTCGGTGCTTTATTTCACATATACAGCAACGTTTCAACCCCGCAATGGAGTCTTTCTCAAGCAAAGTGATACAGATATAGGAGGTAATATATACCAAAGTGAATAATATACATACAAAATTGATAATTAATGTGTATCATATAAATATCGTGAAATCCATACAATATAAACTCCAATAATATGTCAAAAAATACATCAACAGTCATAATCAATATAAAAACATGAAAATATTTGAATATACATCATAAAATAACTCACAAAAGTGCATAAAAGATATAATTAATCAATTCATCACAAGTGCAAAATATTACAATCAAAAACCATGTGTAAGAACACTCACCCAGGACTCACTCACCCGTACTCGGCGTCTCCGCCGGTATAGTGCGCATGTCAGAGATGCAAAAAACTTCATATAATGCCAATGCCAGCACTAGACCTAAAAAACCTTACTGCGCATGCGTCAGAAAGCCGCGCAAGCGCATTATAGGAAGAGTGCCGGCAATAGAGTAATGACAAATATGAGCGCAATATATAAGCGCTTTAGCTTGAAAGAACAAAATTAATAAAAGAATAAAATCAAGAAAGATGGTGTGAACAAAGCATATTCAAGGATCATTTAGTGTAATATAAACCCCTATAACAGAAAGTTGTTTTAAGGACTCAAAGATCCTCCATAGAGGCTAAAGACACTAGGTAGTGTAACCGAATATAGAGAAACACAACCCGGTATACAGGTTCCGAATACCACACATGCCCATATTAATGCGCAGGTGAATAGACAAAACCAACAATAACCACCCATGTCAGATCAGAATACATACTGTTATCCCCATAGGGGGACAAACAGAACATACTCAAAATTAAAGTCCTATAGAACCATTATTCATAAAAGTAAAGATGGGACGCATAGCCAACCGGCAGCGCTATTACACATATCCCGCTTAATATACACACCAATAAATATAAATAATAAAATAAATTAAAAAAAAAAAAATAAAAAAAAAAAATAAAACAATTTTTATAGAAAAATTTATAAAAATAACATTTTTTATAAAAAATCTAATAAAAAAAGTAAAGTAAAGAAAATGTGATTAACTTCAGGATATTGAGGATATAAACGAATTTGTGATGAAGGAATTCTCACCTGGGTTATGAAACATACATTCTTTTTTATTATGATTTTTTATAAAAAAAAATTCTAATAAAAGATTTGTTTTTTTGTTTTTTTATTTATTTTTTTATTATTATTTATTTTTATTATTTATCCTGTATTGGTGTGTATATTAAGCGGGATATGTGTAATAGCGCTGCCGGTTGGCTATGCGCCCCCTCTTCACTTTTATGAATAACGGTTCTATAGGACTTGAATTTTGAGTATGTTCTGTTTGTCCCCCTATGGGGATAACAGTATGTATTCTGATCTGACATGGGTGGTTATTGTTGGTTTTGTCTATTCACCTGCACGTTAATATGGGCATGTGTGGTATTCGGAACCTGTATACCGGGTTGTGTTTCTCTATATTGGGTTACACTACCTATGGAGGATCTTTGAGTCCTTAAAACAACTTTCTATTATAGGGGTTTATATTACACTAAATGATCCTTGAATATGCTTTGTTCACAACCTATTTTTCTTATAATTTTGATTTTTTTATTAATTTTGTTCTTTCAAGCTAAAGCGCTTATATATTGCGCTCATATTTGTCATTACTCTATTGCCGGCACTCTTCCTATAATGCGCTTGCGCGGCTTTCTGACGCATGCACAGTACGGTTTTTTAGGTCTAGTGCTGGCATTGGCATTATATGAAGTTTTTTGCATCACTGACATGCGCACTATACCGGCGGAGATGCCGAGTACGGGCTCTGTGTCTTATATCCTGGGTGAGTGTTCTTACACATGGTTTTTGATTGTAATATTTTGCACTAGTGATGAAAAAAAATTATTTTTTA
>JAODAL010003506.1:0-172658 GCA_025379985.1 Phyllomedusa bahiana
CACCGCGCGCCCAGTGACCCCAGACGCGGCAGGGGAAGTAAGCAGAGCTGAGCGTCCCGTCCGTACTGCTGCTCCCCGCCATCGCTGCCCCCTAACGTCGGGCGGGGGCCCCGGGCGTTCAGAGGGAGTATGCACCGGGGCCCCGCAGCCCCGCCCGCCGCGTGAACTGTTAAGTTCACTGCCGGCGGGTCCCGGAGGGCAAAAGGGTAGCAAGCGGTAGCACTGCCCCCGGGGGCCCCCCCAAGCGCAGGAGCCCGTAGCAACTGCTACCCCTGCTAACCCGGTAGTTTGCCCCTGGTTAGGGGGCTCCTTTTTTAGAAACCCCGGCGTTAGGGTCTCCTTTAGGTACATACAGGGAGTTTGGGGTTCCCTTTTGGTGGGATACAGGTAGTTAGGGGGAACTTTTTGGTAGTGTGAGGAAGTCGGGCCCCCCCTTTAGCTACTGTGTAGGTAGTAGAGCCCCCTTTGATTTGGTGCCAGGGCCCCTTTAGTAGTTCAGGGCCCCCTTTAGATAGCCCGGACCCCCCCGTGGTAGTCAGGGCCCCCCCCTTTTAGTCAGGACCCCCTGTAGGTAGTTGGGGGGCCCCTTTGTTTTTCCAGGGCCCCCCTGTGGTGCCGGGGCCCCCCTTGTAGTCAGGGCCCCCTTTGTAGAGGGGCCCACCTGTAGGGAGCCAGGGCCCTCCTGTAGGTAGCCCGGGCCCCCCGTGGAGCCCGGGCCCCCCTTTGGTAGCCAGGGCCCCCCCTTTGGGAGCCCGGGCCCCCCTATAGGTAGCCGGCCCCCCTAGTAGTTAGGGCCCCCCCCAGTAGTCGGGCCCCCCTTGTAGCCAGGGCCCCCCCATTGACAGGGCCAGCCCTTTTTAGGTAGTTTAAAAAAAAAAACAGCCCCTTACCTGGGGGCCGGCCCCGGCCGCTCCCAGCTCCCCGTGTCCTGCCGCCCTGCATAGCGGCCCCGGGCGTTCAGTGCCCGGCCGGGGGAGGGGCCCCCGGGGAGCGGCGGCACGCCTCGGGGCCCACAGCGCTGGGGGGGGCCCACCAGGGATTACCGATCCCCTGGGGGCCCCAGCCGACCCTGTTAAAGGGGCTTTTGGGGGCCCCCTGAGGCGGAAAGGACCGGTTTACGATGTACTGCTTACCCTCTAGGATACTCTTTTTTTTAAATTAAAAGAGCCCGGGTTACAGGCTTAAAAAACGGGGTTTTTGACATGGGGGGTGCACAGGAGCATTTGCTCCGGGCCCCTCGGGCTGAGGGGGCCAAAAAAACCCTTCTGCCACTTTGGGAGTCAGCACTTTGTAATTGGCACATGGTGCTGGGGGGTATTTCACTTCGTGCTTGGGGCCCAGGGTTTCAAGTTCCTTGCTAAAAAACAAATAAAAATCAGAAATGTTAATTGCGGAATCTTTATACACAAATGTCACTGACCAATCAGATTCATAATTGGCAAAGAAACATTTGTATATAAAGCCCATCACATGATTCTTAGCTGAGCTCTTAAAAAAAGGAAGCTTTGTCCTTTACTTCTCGCGGTTTACAGCAATGTCTGTGTGTTTATTTTTATATATATTTATATATATATATATATATATATATATATATATATATATAATATATTATATATATTAGATTAAGAACAAATGTAGATGGATCTTATGACTCGTTTTATCATCCCTTAGTAATAATATATCTCCTTTATCTAAGGTCCAGTAAATCACATATACAAAAAATAAAAGACGGGTGTTACTTTTGAATGCAAGATGGTTGTGACCGACCAGCAGCCTTTTTCAGACAGGAAAAAAGAAGTGTATCATTCATTGAACTCATACATTTCCTTTTTCGTTTTGAAAAACTGGGGTTAGTGTATGATTTTGCAGTCATCTTGCCTGAGCTGCATTTAACAGGATTTAGAGAGATGCTTTACAGCAGCTTCATGGACATAGGAGCCTATGAACAGGGTCGGATTGACCTTATGAAAGTTTTCTACCCTGCCCTTGACCTGGGGAAAAGTCATGTGGGGGGGGAGGGGGGACTGTGACATCCCTTTTTGTGACTGGTGGATCCCTGTTTTTCCCTTGGGGTCACCTTTTCGTGTAATCCTGCCTGTGCTGATAAGGGGGGAAGCTGGAAATTTTTCTTGCTTCTGAAAGGATTTTTGCAGCACACCCAAAAAGGGTGGGGGAAAGGTTTAAAACTGAGTTTTTTGAGGAGTGAACGAGTCTGCGAGTTTGTTTTCCTTTTAAAGTGTGTTTTTTAAAGTGTGGAGACTTGAGATTGAGAGACTTTAGATTTGGGAGTTTGAGGGGACAAAATTTTATTACTTATTATAATTGTTATTCATATATCTTTTTGGGTAACACCCCATGAGTTCCATTTTGACAATGCTGTCCAGTGCAAAACCTGTGAAATTGTATCCCCACCCTTGGCAACATTCGGGGGGGGCATCGCTGTGAAGTTTGGTGCCACTGCACATTTAGAAGCCGGACCCTGTACTAAATGAGCAAGGGGCACACTGAGTCCATTCCCAACTTGGAAGCGAGCGGCTGCCATGAGCAATCACTGTGGGGTGTGATACTGGGGAGGGTGGTAGAGGGAGGTGCAGGAACTGGGCAGCTAGGGGGGAAACATGAGAAAAAGGGAGAGGGAAGAGTGTCAGGGGAGGCTAGCCTGAACTGGCACACCCAACAAATTTGCAAGTTTGGCAGATGAGGGGGAATCGTCAGAAATAGCTTGCTGCAGAAAACACTACCCCTGGGGACTTCCGGTTTTTCCGGGCCCCTGGGGGAGTTTGAGAGTGAGCCCCGGGACCCCCTGGGAAAAAACCGTCACCCCCCCGGCAATTTAGCCCCCTGCCGCCCGCCCTTTGGGGAACACCCGGGACTCACCGGGGGTGTGGGTCAGCCGCACCGCTCCCCTGAACCGGGACGGGGGAGATTCCTGAAAAGCCGCGATCCTCGCCCGGCGGGCCCACTGCAATGCGCGGCCAAGCCGGACGGGAAAAAGCAAGGGAGCTGCACCGCGCTCCAGCCCTTGAGAAAGCGCGCGGCCCTTTTTAAAGCCGGACGGGGGCTCACCACATAAAGGCAAGGGGCGTTGACACCCGGGGCCCCTCCCCAGTAATGGGACCCCCTCCAGGGAAGGATCAGAAACCGGCGCCCTTAAGGTACGAAGGGGGCACATCAGGCGCATCAGGTTGGGCTCCCTCACCCCCCACTGATGTAGCAACCCTTATCAGCCCCCCCTCTCCTAAAATCGGGGGCCCATACCTCCGGAGAGTGCAAAAGTTGGGGGCCCACATAAGCCCCGGGGGACTTTTTAACGGGGATACTACCCTGCGGGCTGCACGGGGCCCCGCTACACACCCCCTTCATCCTGACGGCAACTTTCAAACTAAGCTCCTCTCATCCCGGGCCTCGGGCCCAACAAAGCCACCACAAGTTGGCCGCCTCTGCCCCAGCATTTATGGAAAGTTTGTTTGAAAAATGGGCCGAAATAAAGGTTTTAAACAAGGGGGGGAAGGAAACAAGGACCGCCCCCACCCCCCCTGGCCCTCCCTGTCTGGTGCCACGAAAACCCCCAAAAGCAACAGTACTCCCCCCCAAAATTTTGATACCCCCATAAAAAACCCCAGCCAACATTCCGGCTCTGCCCCTGACCAGAACCCCATCCGGGGAGTGCCCCATCCGTGCCAGACCCTCAAGTTCAATTTGATTGATATGAGGAGGTAGCGAAACAGATCTCTGACGACCTCCAAGCCTCTTTAACCCCCTCTAGCACGAATGGTAGCCCAAGTGAAAGCAGACGTCAAAATCCATGGAACGCTTTGACACCATGACCTACAACTAAAAGACTCACAGCGACAGGATCAAGTCCACACCGCCCGTCGTTTGGGGCCAAGAAAATGACATTTAAAGAGAAAGGGGGGACCTTGAAAACAGGTCGAGGAGAAAAAATCTCCGAATCTTAGGGATCTCGGGGGCAACCCCGGGCTACTGAGTGTTAAATTTTGGCGAGAGGGATCTTCCAGAAGCTCGGGGTTTGGGGCCCCTGTAAAGTCGGGGGGGGAGCGCATGGGATCGGCCCTGCCCTGAAAAAATGGTCCCAAAAACCAAAAACACATCCTGACAACCCTGCGTTCCTTCTGATAGCCCACGCCAGATAATAGCGAAATTTCTGGACTTTACGGACAAAGCAGCAATTTTTAGAGCCTTCCGAAGACTAAATTGATCTAATTTTAGGGGCGGGAAAGGTACTGTCTTTGAAGACTTTTTGCGGGGTTGCCCGCAAACGAGGACATTCTCTCACTTGCTTGCTTATTCCAAAAAAAAATAAAATTCCCCTCTTACCCGGGGAAACCTTAAAAGTTTTTTCATAAATGGAAATTTTCAAATTTTACTCCCCTGGGGAAGCCAAAATTTCTCGAGGGGGAAATAGGAGGCGCCCCAGACTCTTCCCCTTTAACCCCGCCACCCCCCCCCACTCCGATCCTCCTTTACACAACGAAAACCCCCGAGCACAGCAAGGAAGACCCTGGCCCTTCCCCTTTCCCGCACGCGAGCCCCAAGGAAACAGAGGAAACCCGGGCCACGAATGATGGAGGCGGGGTCTTCTTTTTTTTTTCTTTTTGTCCCCTCATTTGGGAAATTTACCCACCCAGGAGCCTTGTCCCCTTAGCATCGCCTTGACCTTCCCCCCTTCCCCTCCATTATCCCCTCCCCGCACCCATCGTTTTGCTATTCGTATATAAGGGGGTGGGCGACCTACCCACCCCAATGACCATCCCCCGGGCCCGCACCCAAGGGCCCCCACCGACCCAGGATCCCCCTTCGGGTCCATTTTTTTGTTTTGCAAAAATTCGCCCAGTTTTTGGGGGAAAAATTGAGGTCACTTTCACATTTTCTGAGGGAAAAATTGTTGTAGTTTGAATTGTTTTCTCCCGGAGTGCCCGGGTTTGATCAACCCCTCTGTCTCGTCGTAGTTTGTGTGTGTGAGTTTGGTGTGGGGGTTGTTTTTTTTTTTTTTTTTCTCTCCTCTTCTTTCCCCCTTTCCCCCTTTTTTTTTCCTTTTCCCCTTTCTTTTCCCTCCTCGCCCCCCCCCCCCAACCCCTTTTCCCCGTGACCCCGGTACTCTTCTCCTGATGGAAAATAAGATATTTTCCGGGAATACGGGGGTACGCCCCCCAATAAAATTTATGGTCTTAGGCCCCTTTAAACTTTGAAATTTGGGTATAGCTTTCTCCAGGAGACACACTTCCCAGTGGATCTTGAACGAATAAAAGGGGTTTTGGGGGGTGGGTCAGGTTTTCGGTTCCCCTGCGGTTGAAAAAAAGCGTGTGGTTTTTCGCTTATGGGGAAACAGTCAGCCCCCCAATTTTTAAATAAAGACTGATAGGAAGGCAGAGGGGACAACATTACATTGCCCCTGGCGAGGAATCTGGTACTTTAAACTTAGGTCCTAATACCGGAGGTTAAACCTTTTAAGGGATAGAATCCGTTTTTTGAGGACATCATCGACAAAAAAATTTTTTTGGGGGCGACTTAATGCCCCCTCGGAGGATAGGAGGGGGAATCAGGCCCGGACCCCCCCAACAGTCCAACAAATCCCCCCCGGGCCCAGTTTTGTCAAAAATTTGGACGTTTGTGATTGGCGTCCCCTAACCCCGAGGGACGTGGTACCCCTTTTTTTCCCCACCCCCATACACATGGTCCGGATCGTTTTATTTTTTATCTCAAAGGGTTTTTGCCGCCGGGGGAGAGGCCCCAGATTGGTGTTTTATCAATCCGATCAATCCCCAGTCATCCCTGTTTTGGCCGCTTCCCCAAGGCCAGATTTTATCTGGCGCTTTTTCCCCCCTTCCTAGTAAAAGATGGGATTTTAAATTGACCCTAAGGGCTGGGGGAGGAAATATCACTCTCACAAGAAATTTCCCCAAGAAATCCTCAGCTTTAGGGGACATGCCAAGGGGGGTTCTCAGGGGGGGGGTTGATCGAGTACGTCTCTAGGTCTAAGAAGCAAAAATCAGACAAAAACAACCGTTCGGCAACACTTCCCTAGGCCTACGAAACTTTCCTGGCTTCCCCCTCCCCGGAGAAACATTTGGCAGAATTCCAAAACGAGAGTTTTAACATGGCTGGAGAAAAGGGAACTTTTTTCCAAATTAGGCTGGAAGCCAAAATATTCGTTTTGGCAGCAAACCGGGTAGACTGCTGGCGAAATTCGCAAAGGGTCAACTCCCCCCCCATTTTCCTTCGCTACGAGACAAGGATGGCAATTTGGTTCGGAAGTGGGGGGGGGTGCAAACATCCCCCGTTTTCCTTTTTCCAGTACTCTAGCTGACGGATTTAAAAAAAAAGTCCTCTCGTGACGGCTTACCAATATCAAACTTTCCCGTCTCACAGCTGAAAAAGTTTTACTATTTGGGTCTCCAGTATCTAACCCCAAATAAAAGTCAGCTATGGAAAGCTGAAAGCAAAAAAAAAAGCCCCCGGCCCGGCGGGTTTTTCTGGGGAATTTTTTAAAACTTTGAAAAACTCAAGTTACCCCCAAAACTTTTATCCCTGTTTAAATTTCCCACCCGTCTGGCCACCTTTTTTACCCCATGAACACGCTTACTTAAGATTAAACCCCAAATTAGGAAAAGACCCGACCTTTGCCTCCTCTACCCCCGATCTCCTTATCAAACAAGCCTGAAACTGTCTCCCAAAAACCTTGCGGACCGATTGGCCGCTAATGACCAAACTAATTGGCTCCCACGTAGGGTTTGTCCAGGGAGGGCGGCGACAAAACAATATTAGAAAAGTTTACTTTTTCCTGGGTGGTCAAGAAATCCCCGGACTCCCCCCTCACCGGCCCTGATCCAATTGACAGAGAAGGCCTTGATTCGGTTTTACGGGGATGGCTGGACCTAGTGCGGACAAATTGGCTCATGGACCATTCCGAGCTTCTTGTCCCTTATATAGTAAAACGGCTGCCCAGATAAGTTCCCCGGCTTTTTCCACCCCCTTCTCCTTGCAAAGCGGCATAGGCAGGGCGCCTCTATCCCCCTACCTCTTCAATCTGGGGGAACGAAACCCTTTGCCAGGTTCCCCATCCCTCTCCATCTTTAGGGAATCTCTGTTAAATCATCCCCACAGAAAATAGCTCTTTTTTTCCGATTACATCATATTTTTCCTCAAAACCCGAGAGAGACCTCCCCCATCTTTTCATCACCTAAAATGTTTAGGACTTTTTTAGGCTTTAAAATTTAAGAAAAAAGACAGAGCTATTAAGACTTCCCCCAAACCCAGCCCCAAACCAAAATTTTGAACCCCCGATACCCCAATAAATACACCAATAAATCCCTTTTTAAATATCTTGGAATCTCAATAGGGAAAACACCGGAAACTATATATCCCTCAACTTCCCCCTCTCATATTGAAAATTGTTAGAGAGTTTGGGCAGATGGTCGAAACTCCACTTTCCCTCTTTGCCCCTGCCCCCTGTCCATGATGGGGCTTCCCGAAATTTTTTTACCCCCTTCAAAAAATCCCTTTATCTTAAACATTCAGAGTAAAAACATTTAGAGGGGGGTTTTTAAAATTCATTTGGGAGGAAGAAACCGAGAATAGCACCCTGAAAATTATGTCCCAAAAAAATTGGGGGGATAAATCTTTCCCGTGTGCGATTGTACAACATAGCGTGTAATCCCAGGCACTGCCTGGATTTGGGTAAAAAACTCCTCCTACTACTCCCAAAACGAGTTTTTAAAACCCTACCTCCCATGGGATCCCAAACCCCCCTTTCACACTAAATTTGCCAAAAACCCTCACATATTTGGGCTTGCCCCTAATGGGGACCAATCGCCCCTGGAAAAACAGTGTAAATTGTTTAAAATTTCCCGCCCATCTCCAAGCAATGCCATTATCTGGTCACCCCCAAACTTTAAAAAGAGCGAGGTGATCCCCACCTCGGCCTGGAAGGAAAAGGCTTAGCACAGGGGCACTTGTTCAACATTCAAAAAGCACTACTACTCACTCCCGAAATTTAAAACTTTATAACTCCCCTCCCCCCACTTCCCCACGTTCGCCCGATTTCAGTTTTTTTAAGGTTTGAGTATTAACCTTTCAAAAAATTCCCCTCAAACGACTTTGATGTCTAGGGGCCCCAGACCCGTCGACATACCTCTCTCTATTATCAAAACTGAGGAAACCACAAATCACTAAAAAATCTCTAAAAATGACAAATGGGAAAAGAATTTCCCGGGCCTGAACATCCCCCCAGGGGGCCCTTTGAAAGGATGGAATAAAATCAAAAGGCTTGTCAGTGAGAAATGGAGAGAAACGTATTTCCGTTCAAACTCGGCAATCTATGGATTTAATATCCCGCCCCATCCCCCAGCCCCTGACCCGGAGTAGTGCCCCCCAAAGTCACAACCAAAGACGACTGGTCCATGGGTATGGTCTTGTCCCCACTCACAAGATTCTGGGGGAAATTAGAGTACCTAAACCTAAAATGGGAGTTGGGCATTTCCCCTATCTCTGCCTTCTGTCTCTTTCATGACCTAAATGGCCTGGCAAATACCCCACCTTCTCCATATCCTTCTTTCGCGGCGAAACGTTTTTTCATCCTAAACAACTGGTTGGGACCCCATACCGGGTAGGTGAGGTTCCCGGATTGACCAAAACGTACCTTGACTCGAAAGATTGGAATGGAAACACTAAACTAACTTAACTGAAAATTCTCACCACTGGAAAACCCTACATAGAAGCCCTTTATTCTACAGAAAACATTAAGTCTTTGATTTCCCCTTTAGATTCTCCAAAGGTATTTTAGGGGGTCTTGGGAGGAAACCCCCAGGACGTTACACCTGCCTTAGCCTATGCCGTGAATTCCCATGCCAAGCTAAATTGATTAGCGTTCACAGTTCTTGGAGGGCTATCTGGTCTCCCGGGGATCCAAATGATCTCTGGATAAGTCGACGGACCCCTCCGTGCTCTACCGACCCCCCGTCCCCGTAGGGGTGCGCCCCCCCCATCTTTTCCCCCACCCTCCCCCCTTACTCATCCCCCCCCCTTTTTTTTTTTTTTCTTTCCCCCCCCCCCCCATTTGCTGGAGTGCTTGTTCTGGATGTTTTTTTTTCTTTGTGTTTTTGTACCATGTTTCAAAGTTTAAATTTGAAAATTGGTTTCTGTTTTTGGATGTCCTATAGAACTTCGCCCGTTCTTTTAAAAGGGCGTCGACGCTCTACTCTGGGCTTCGCCCGCATTAAAAAATCTTGTCTTATGCTAATACCCTATTATGTTTACCTTTATCAAAGTATTGCTAATCTTGTAATCAACTTTCTGAGAAAAACCCAATTTAAAAAATATGTTAAAAAAAAAAAAAAAAAAGAAAACCCCTGTTGCCCGTAAGATGGGGAAAAGGGGTGCAGGTCAGGTAGACAGGGGCTATAGTTGGGGGCTCCCCTTATAAAGGGGCAGGGCAGGGCAATCTGCCACAAAGACCGGGGGGTCTGAACAGTGTTTTTTTGTTTACCTGGGGGCCCGGGTTTGACATATCGTGGATCGGGCTACAGATTGCTTTTGGGGGGGGCTGAAAAAACCCCGAACCATGGTCCAATTGGGACCAAAGACAAAGTTAGAGGTAGGGGGGTTCCCCTTTAAAAAAGTTTTTAGGGATTTGGCCAAAAGCTCAGGGGAAGGACCTCCCCAAAGGGAATACTTTCAGAAAATTACTGTTCCACGGGGGCCCACCAGAGGGGGAGCAGGAGATAGGGAGGTGAATAAGTGGCTCAGACATTGGTGTAGGGAAGAGGGGTTTGGGGTTTTGGGGGAACTGGGCTGACTTCTGCCTTGGCTACAGGCTCTATGCTAGGACGGACTGCACCTAAATGGGAGGGTGCAGCTGTATTGGGGAAAAAAATGGCCGGAAGTTGGAGGAATATTTAAACTAGAGACTGGGGGGGAGGGTAACTACAACATAAGCATGCAAGATAGTGAAGATAGAGAGCTGGGAATTGGGAAATAAAACAGGGGGTGGAGTGGAGGGAGGGGGTGTAGCAATAGTTAAAAAGAATAGGGAGAAAGGAATAAAAACTAGAAAATCTCTAAATTGCATGCTGACCAATGCCAGGAGTCTGACCAACAAAATAAATGAACTAGAATTACTAATAGCTGAAGAAAATATGACATAGGGGGGAAATAACTGGAGACATGGCTGGACGAGAGCTACGACTGGGCTGTTAACTTGCTGGTTTACAGTCTATTTAGAAAGGTCAGGGGGGGTGTCTTTTCTCTATGTAAAATCCTGTCTGAAGCAAAACACGGGCAGGAAGATATAGGTACAGGTAATGAACAGGTGGAATCATTATGGGTAATTATACTGGGGGTAACCCAATAACAATATTAATACTAATAGGGGTCTGCTATAGGCCCCCAAATATAATAGAACCCATGGAAGATGTACTCCTCAGGCAAATAGATGAGGCGGCAAATCAGAATGAGGTTATTATTATGGGCGACTTTAACTATCCAGACATCAATTGGGAATCTGAAACCTGTAGTTCTCACAAAGGAAACAGGTTTTTGTCAATAACTAATGATAATTACCTTTGCCAAATGGTGCAAGAACCGACTAGAGGAAGGCCCTTCTAGACTTAATATTGACTAATAGACCTGACAGAGAAACAAAGGTTCAGGTTGAGGGGCACCTAGGGATAGTGACCATAATTTAATAAATTTCCGTTTTATCCTACAATAGAGTTTTTTGTCAAGGAGCCACAAAAAACACTGAATTGGCTAATTTTATTCTGCTTAGGGAGGCCCTAAACCGTATTGACTGGGACAATGTTTTTAAAAATGGCAGAACAAATAATAAATGGGATATTTTTAAAAACACTGTGAGAGGTACATACCTTATGGGAATAAAAAAAATTTGAAACAGGGAAAAACCCAATGTGGATCAACAGAGTGTAAAGGGGGCAATAAAAACAAAAAGAAAGCGTTTCCCCTTTACTAAAAAGGAGGGTAGTGAAGAGGGCGCTAAGAAGATATTGGGAAGAAAATAAAATATGTAAATAAAATAAAAGGCAGCAAAGCTGGAGACGGAAATACGTATCGCCATAGAAAGTAAAACTAACCCAAAATATTTTTTAACTATATAAAATAGTAAAAAGATTAAAACAGAAAATGTTGCCCTTTAAAAAATACTGAGGGAGAGACAGTAGAGGACGATGAGAAAAAAGAAAACCCTTTATTAAAAAACTTTTTTCTCACTGTAATTTACGAGGGGGATGAGCTTCTTTTTGAACAGAGGGATGAGGTAAACTCCAACTTAAAAGTTTCTTGTCTAACCCGGAAGAAGTGCAGCTCCGGTCTTAGGAAGATTAAAATAGACAAAATCCCCAGGTCTTGATTGGCATACACCCACGTGTCCTAAGGGAGTTAAGTGATTTTTCATAGATCGGCCCCTATTCTTAATTTATGGACTGTCTAATAACGGGGTTTTGCCCCAAAGGATTGGTGCATAGCAAATGTGGTTTGCTAATATCAAAAAGGGGTAAAAAAGTGATCCAGGAAACTATGGGCCCGGGTAAGTTTAAACCCTCTGTTGTAGGTAAATGTTTGAAAGGTTTTCTAAAGAGATGCTATCCTGGAGTATCTCACTGAAAATAAATGTATAACGCCGTTCCAGCTGGGTTAAATGAAGGATCGGTCCTGTCAGACTAATCTCATCAGCTTCTATGAGGAAGTCAGTGCTAGACTGGATTGGGGGGGGCAACTGGATTGTCATATCTAGATTTTTCTAAAGCATTTGATACGGTGCCTTAAAAAGGTTGGTAAATAAAATGAGAATGCTTTTGGGTCGGGG
Source organism: Phyllomedusa bahiana (assembly GCA_025379985.1). Lineage (NCBI taxonomy): Eukaryota > Metazoa > Chordata > Amphibia > Anura > Hylidae > Phyllomedusa > Phyllomedusa bahiana. The sequence continues at coordinate 11,840 of JAODAL010003506.1, forward strand.
AAAATGTGTACAAGTGGGTAAGCAACTGGCTCACTGATAGAAAACAAAGGGTAGTAATTAACGGTACATACTCAGACTGGATTACAGTTACTAGTGGGGTACCAAGGGTCAGTATTGGGCCCTATCCTCTTTAAAATTTTCATTAATGATCTTACACAGGGGTTACACAGTAGAAATATCGATCTTTGCAGACGATACTAATCTCTGTAAAGTAATCAATACAATAGAGGATAATGTGTTATTACAAAGGGTTCTGGGTAAGTTGGAGGCCTGGGCAGGGAAATGGCAGATGAGGTTTAACACAGATAAATGCAAGGTTATGCACATGGGGAAGAAAAATCCCATTACATGATTACATGTTAAATGGAAAAACACTGGGTTTAAAATACATGGAGAAGGACTTGGGAATCCTGGGGACAGTAAACTTAATTGCAGCAAACCAGTTTCAGACAGCAGCTGCCAAGGGAAATAGGATAATGGGTGTATTAAAAGGGGGATAGAGGCACATGATGAGAAAATTATTCCCCTTTATACAAGTCACTGGTTAGACCACACATGGAAATTTGTGTACAGTTTTGGGCACCAGGGCACAGGAAAGACATTGTAGAGCTTGAACAGGGAGAAAGGCGGGCAACAAAAATAATAAAAGGACTGGGTGGACTACAATACCCCGAAAGATTAGCAAGGTTGGGTTATTTAGTTTAGAGAAAAGACGGGCTTTTGGGGGAATAATAAATATGTTTTTAAATACATCAAAGGTCAATATAGAGATCTCCCAAGATTTATTTATACCCAGGCTGTATCTAGAACAAGGGGGCATCCTCTACGTCTTGAGGAACGAAAGTTTCTACATAAAATAGAAAGGGATTCTTTACGTAAGAGCAGTGAGACTATGGAATTCTCTGCCAGAGGAAATTGTCATGGTGAATTCAATAACGGAGTTCAAAAATGGTTTAGATGCATTTCTGGAGCGTAATAATATAACAAGTTATAGTGTCTAGGATTCTGGAGAGGGGTCATTGATCCAGGGATTTTTCTGATTGCCAGATTGGAGTTGGGAAGGAATTTTTCCCTAAAATGAGGACAATTGGCTTCTAACTCATTGAGGGTTTTTGCCTTCCTCTGGATCAACACCTTAGCACAACAGGCTGAACTGGATGGACATCTTGTCTTTTTTTGGCCTTACAAACTATGAAACTATGAACATGTCAGAGTATTTTTAGACAGAGTGATGAAAGTCAAAACTGCAGGATTTAAGTTGTTTAAAAAAAAAATGATACTGATGTAAAGATAAAAAAACAAATATTCTTCAAAAACGTGTTTAACATAAAAACCTGGGTTAACCACATTCCCTTTAAAAAAATTAAATTGGTATCTCATCAAGAGATCACTTTTTTAGTGTAGAAATACACAGCACTATCTTGGCGTGGTTACAGTGTGAGAACAGGCCAAGAACCAATGCTAGAACCATTAGGGATTATGTATTAAAAACGTCTCTGATTAAGACGGTCTTTGTTGCCCATAGCAACTAAACTCTCATTTCATATAGTACTCTGGAAATATTAAAGCTGATCTCTGATTGGTTGCTATGGGCAACAAAGACAGTCTTACTGCTGGACAGTTTTGATACATAAGGCCCATTGTGCATTCTATCTGTCCAGCTTCCATAGGCCACCCATAAAGGCGGCATGGGCTGCAATGAATATATAATATGAATGATGGATATTGCTCTAAGGCCTGGATTGAAAATGGGTACAGTTTGTCTATAGACATTCTAGAAAATAATCATATCCATTTTTCTCCCCAGACATGGTCTACACAGTCAAGGGGGAATGTCGACGTAACAGAAGTCAAAGAAGTGTATTTGGAGATGATTAAAAAAGGAATCCAGTTCCCTCCTCTGGATGCTAATGAAGAAAAGACCACAGAGACACAAAGGGTAAAACTGTGCATGCTGAGGTGTATTATGACCATGGAGATTAAACTTGACATTGGTCTATATAGTCAGCGACCTTAAGGTGGTGACTATGTATGAGAGGTATTTACTAATACAGTACGATTATAACATATGAAAACAGAATTATTGCTAGTAGCCTATACAGTGACTCCAAGTATACTGTGCTTGTGTAAAAGCCTAACATAGCACACGCATTTTAAACATATAATAACTACATTAACACTTGCATTCGAGAATTTACATCATTATTATTATAATTATTATTATTTATTTTTGAGCGCCCTTTGTTCCAGAGCGCTGTACATTCAGGTTTCATACATAACATAGGTCAAACAAGTACAAAGGTGACAAATTAGTAACTAACAACTGGTACAGTAGGAGAGAGGTCCCTGCCCGTGAGGGCTTACACTCTAAATCTTCCTGCTTGGTCAATACCATCTTTACTGTTATCTAATGAAGGTTAGATTCTTGTCTAAGCCATTATAGGAGCTCAGCTAAACTGCTAGGAGCTCCTGAAGAGGGGTCATGTAGAAAGCATGGCATGGGGTCATGGCAATAAACTTAAAGGGAATGTGTCATCAAAAAATTAGTCATTGTTCAAGGCCCATTTTTATATTAAACACATTTTTTAGGAATTTTTGATTGTTTTTTTTATTTTTCATAGCACTTTCAATATTTTTTAATAATTCTTAAGTCCTGCAGTTCTCGCTTTGGCCACTAGGCCTTGTTTACGCTGCTTTACAGCAGTCAGAGAGATGCTTTACACTAGCTTCATGTACATATGAGACTTAAGACTGACTCAGTCCCATTCACTTCTATAGGAGAGTTTTCTAGTGATGCTCTGTGAAGAAGTCAGTGTGCAGGGAGGTGAAAGGGTGAACTGGGACTTGTGACTGGTGGATCCTGTGTTATCTATTCACACTGGTGTCTCCTTTCAGTTTGACCCTCGTTGTGCTGATAATGAGCAGACTACTGAAAATCTCTCTCTACAAAACAGGAAGTGTCAGACTATTATTTGGCTTAGTGGCCAAAGTGAAAACTGCAGGACTTAAGAATTATTAAAAAATATTGAAAGTGATATGGAAAATTAAAAAAAATATAACCAAAAATTCTTAAAAAATGTGTTTAATATAAAAACGTGAGTTAAACAATAAGTCATTTTTTATGAAACATTCCCTTTAATAAATTTGATATGGTAAAGGTAATTGGGTCCTGAAAAGTAGTAAACTGGGGATGAAATTAAGAATTCTGAACAGGAGTAGCGATCTTCTAGGACAGTGTTTTTCAACTCCAGTCCTCAGGACCCAACAACAGGTCAAGTTTTCAGGATCTCCTCAGTATTGCACAGGTGATATAATTATTGTCAGTGCATTCTGTGGGAGAGCCTGACCTGTTGGTGGGTCTTGAGGACTGGAGTTTAGAAACACTGAACTAGGACATTGGCCCTTGAGGAAAAGTAAAGTGGACAATAGTGTCCTTCAAACTCCAGGTCGTAGCTAAAAGGCAAAATAACTTATATTCAAGGTGTTACGGTCAAGGCCACTGTCGAGAATTTTAGGGCTCCATACAGTCAAAACGTATTACCGATAGGTTAGGCAGAGACGGTGGTCGAATTAAGAACAGAAGGTCAGGGCAGACGCCATGCAATCATAAATAAGTCCCAATCTCAAGGAGAGATTTTTTCCCTTTCGAAACCACTCTTGTCTCTCACCCAGCCAATCAGGAAGTTCTACACTGCACTGATGAGGGGCAAATACCCCGAAACAGCTGTCTGTAGTTGAACTTAACTGGTTTGGCTCAAAACCCTTTTACATTGCCAGGCTCCTGCGAGCTAAAAGTGAACTGAGGATAACTACATCCAATAGAGGCGCTGTGGAGCTCCTCAGCTCTTTTTCCATAAGCCTTTGCTTTATGCAAAACAGTCAGTGAGGTCTGAATGGCAAGTAAATCCTCACACCGACCAATTTATTGGTTCCTCTCCTCAAGGAGAGATTTTTTCCCCTAAGTAAGTCCCAAGCAGAGAGTCCGGGCAGGCGGAGTTCAGTCATAAACAGGAAAAGCCAAAGGTCAGTACTAGAAAACATACTCAATAATGATTGCTAACAGCACCAAAACGCACTTTGAACTGGCCTTTTAAATTGTTGAGTGCTTCCACGCCCCCTGAGGGGAACCAGCAGTAGTGGCAGAGAAGATGCACTAGGGAAGAAGGATGCCTCCAGCAAGCTACACGGGTGTGCTGTCGGCTTGTGACAGATACATTTTAAAAAATTATTTCAAAGACTTTATCGAGACCATGGACAACCAAAGTATAAAATTTTTACATCCAATAAACCTTTGTTGCCTTGAGAGACTCCAACCTATTATACTGTATGTACCTACGGAGTCATGTCATTGGGTGTGATGGTTATGGATAAGAAATCGTAGTGATGAGAAGTTAGGAAGAGGTGAGATAAGCCTTGTCTTACAGAACCGATATGGATATTGGACCTGTGTTTGGGATGGACGATGCCAATGACAATTGCTGTGGAACTTCTCACCAGTGCAATTGGTTTCAATGGAAGACTTATTATGGCTAGTGCAATCACACACAGGCTCCAAGGTTTTTGACCTTAAAAAATATTCTTAATTCTGGTTTGGTGGAATTTGGTATTGAGAGTGGCAGCCTACCTAATTATAAGTAATAGTTTGTTGGGGAGGAGGGGTGCCAGGAAGGGATCATCATGGAGGATATGTAACTGTGTGTAGTGGTTGTGTAATTGGTTGAGGTTTTAGTGCTGAGTTTAGTTTTCTGGTTAAAACCATCTTAAATGTTGATGAGTTGTAAAAATGATTTTTCCATTACAGGAGATGGAGTCCATTTTTATAGGCCAGTAATATTTTGTGTCCAATAAACTTTTCATAGTCATTTATCTGTATCAATGCACCTTTCATTTTGGCAGCAGGCATAATCAGTAGATCTTTGGCGTACTTTAGTGATTTTAGTAAAAAAAACTAAAGTTTAGAAGAATTTTATTTTTACATAAAAATTAGGGACAGTACTTTTTTTTTTACAAAACAAACTATGAAAAGTATCAAATGATAGAAAGTAGATATTGATATAAAATGAATGGGCTAAAAAGTAACATCCCTGTTAACAATATCATATGTAAAATAAAAATAATCTGCAGGCATCATATGTCCTAGGGGAGAAAAACTTGGAGAATGGCTTGTTGAGAAAGATCTGGGCGTTCTTGTAGACTATAGACTACAGAACAGCATGCAGTGTCAATCAGCTGCCTCTAAGGGCATGTTCCCACTGCACAGAAATTCAGACGGTTTTTTTAGGCGGTTTGTGGTTTTGCAGACCCCCTGAAAAACCGGCCAAAATGAGCACAATGCTGCTCTATGGAAAACCCGTGCAGCAGTCCCCACTGCACGGTTTTTCCGCCCGTCGGTTTTGCCGTCCACGGTCCTCCCACAAAACATTGAGCAAGCAAAATCTTCCGTCCGGTTTCCATACGGAATATGTGCATCTCAGTGTGAAGGGGGAGGGCTTTTCTCCGCTCATCGCGAAGAAAAGGTGTTCCCCCTGCAGCTGTGGGGATGGATGCAAAACAGTGCAAATACCGGTCGCATAACCGACTGGTATTTGTCACTTGCCGTGTAAACGGCCCCTAAGGTAAGTAAGATATTGACGTGTATTAAAAGAGGCATGGACTTGCGGGACAAGGATGTAATTCTACCGCTATATAAACCATTGGTGCATCCTCAGTTAGAATATGCTGTTTAGTTCTGGGCCCCAATTTACAGAAAGATTTTAATGGAGTAGAGAGAAAACCCAAAAACGAGAACCCAAAATTATAAAGGGAAAAAAGGAGGGAACTCGTTATGAGGAGAGGGTTAGTAGAATTGGGAACCCTTTTTTAGTCTTTAGAAAAGATGGCTTCGGGGGGGGGACATGATTAATTTTTTTTAAAAATTAAATGGTCCCTTTCAAAAAGATGGGGGGAAAAATTATTTCATGTTTAAAGCCCCCCCAAAAGACAAGGGGGGGCATTCCTTTCGGCTGGAGGGGGAAAAAAAATTAAAACCTTGGGGAGGAAAAACGGGCTTCCCCTGTTAAAGAACTGTAAAAACTGTGAATTGCGCCTTTAAAGGGGCTGGTCACAAACAGGAAAAGTAGAGAGTTTCAAGAAAAACCCTTTGATAAATACCTGACACTAAAGTATGAATGCGTACGTAGCAGGGTGGATTTGATTTTTATAAACTAACTGATTTAAATCACGATTTAAATCCCCAATTTTTTAAAACACTAGTCAGTAAGGGGTTGATTTTTAAAACAAAGTTTCTACCTAAATAGTTCTTGCTATTTTAAAAATGCAAAATTGATGAAGTTTTTTTGAAACATTTTTAAAATTACTTTTTTTTCCCCAGTTTAATGGGTTAATCATTATATTTGGGCACCAAGTTCTGTTGTACTTAGGAAAAGGGGAAAAAAAATCCCGACCTTAATAAAAAATTTAATTTGAAATTTTTTCAAATGAAAACAAAACAACATTACGCAAAAGTTAAATTTTTTTAAACAAACATCCATGTTTGTTAACCCAATTTTGGCCCCCAAACCCCCCCAAATTTTATATATATTTTAAAAAACTTGACTGTTTAGCCCCAGCTGACACATGAAAAAAATTTTAAAAACTACTGTCCCGCTGTCCTTTTAGTCCTTGTCGTCATCTTCATCCTCTTTTTCTTTTTTTTTGTTCCTTTTCATAATTGGAAAAGAAAAACAAGCTTTCCCTGCTTTATTTGGGGCCCCAACCCATTTTTTAATTTAGATTGTTTTAGTCCAAAAGGAGAAAATATTCTTTCAACCCCCTGCAGAAGAAACTTTCTGTGTTAAAAGGGGAAAACATTACTTGAAAAAGTCTCTAAATCAAAGCTTTTAAAATGAATTTCCCAAAAGTTTATGGTGTGACCTTTCCCTTAAAAAAATCTTTGGGAAAAAATTTTTTTTCTTGAATGGTTCCCCTTTGCTCTGAAGTTTATTATAGTTGGAAATTTAAAGATGGTTTATTGCTGGTTTCCATGTTTATTGTAACTCCCTTCCCCAGCACCTTTGGTTTTGAACCCCTGATATTGGATATTGAAAATATTTGCCAAAAAAAAGAGTGGGTCAGTGCTTGTCCCCTTCGTTTGTTTACTGTTGTTTAAATTTTAATTTTGTCCTTTTTGTTTGTTTGTTTTTAAGTGTTCACTCAGTTCCTTCCAAAAATTTAACAGGGATCCGGGAATTAAAAAAAGCTATTTTTTTGTATTTTGTTTAAATTTAGAAAAGGGGGTTTTTAAGGGAAACTCAGCATATGTTCAAAAATTTCTCTTTTTTGGGGTTTATGTTTCATTTTTAAAAGGTCTTTTAGAATAAGGGGGGCAGTGAAAACAAGCAATTTGCAATTGGATGTCATTTGCAAAGCTGCCTTGTTCTCACAGTGTCCTTATCTTGTTTTTTTATTTCCATGATATCCAGTGTGGGTCTAATCCCCCCTAATCCTCCTCCTTGCAATTCACTAGCTGAGAGCTCATTTACATTCTGTACACCCCCTGGGTGATTCACGGGCTGTACAGAATGACTCAGAGTTAGGGGCCGTAGCATTTTTTGTCTCCACCCCTTTAGCAGAAAACGACTTCAGCAGATTTTTACAATGAGAAAACAGACAGTTTTGACCCCTGTGCCTAACTCTCCTGCATACACGCAGGAGAGTTAGGCAAAGCTGTAATACATCTGTAATACATCTCCAGCTGTGAGAGAAGACAGTGCTCAGATTAGTTTGAATGCAGCCTGTGGTATGTAAAACAGCTCTTATAAAAAAAGGGACTGATAGGGAGGGGACACAGTGATATGTGGACTCAGAGGGGAGGGGGGGGGGGTCTCAGGCCAGCAGTGAAGGGGGGGATGGTGTCATCCAGCTGGCAGGGGAAGAAAGGGCCCTGCATTCACAGAGTTGAGAAGCTCGGGCATGTGAATGAGCCGAAGTAAGGAAGCGATACATCCCTTTAACCCCAAAATGTTGAGGATTTTGGCCGTGCCCAGTGCCATCTATTTTATCTAGATTTTCTTACAAAGTGTCATTAGAATAGGCCAGTTTTTGATATATGCTCAAAACAGTCACCACAGAGTTCCATCTAACATCTTGTGGGAGCGTTAGTTGGTTCCACCCATCCTTTTCAGAGCGTGCAGCAAAAATGATTATTACGGAAGTATTTAGCAATTTCAACAACTTTAGCTTTATTTTGGAACACTTAAGTCTTTGGCAAAGAGGTGCAGCAAATGAGCACTGCAACCATATGTTATTAGCAGCTTTGTATTCCCCTCCCTGCTCTTTAAATCTCTTCTCATCTTGGATACGTTTTGCAGCATTGTCAGTGACCAAACTGCGTACTAGACATTTGAATTTTTGTTCACATGTCGTTATAGCTTTTACTGCACTTCTTGTAAGTATTGCTGTGTGTGCTTTTCCCTGACTTTATCAGTTGTTTTGGTGAAAGGAAGACTTTACCTTCTTCTGTTGTTATAAAAGCACATAAAATTTAGGATCATTGTGGACATTACTCCACCCATCAATACTTAGGTTAACAATTTTACCCTCCAGAGCTGTTGCACATTGCTCCATTTCTCTGCCCATACACTTGATCCAGCAGTTTCCCTGCAGCATCAGCTCTGTGGTCTGTTCCTGGTCTCAGTGACTGAACCTATTAATGAAATGTGGGTTTCAGTCAGCGAAAGAAGATTCGTTGCATAAATAAAACTGGGCAATTTTTCATCAATCAACTCTTTTTCTAATCTGTTAGTTCTTATCACAAACCTATCTATGGTGGTTCCGGAGGTAAAGGTTTTACTTCCTTTTGGGTGATGGTGATTGTGGCTGTGGGGGGTCTGATGATGATGCTGCTGCTAATGAAGCACTATCCTGGATGGATAATCTAAAACTGTAGAACAGGAGGATGGTGCTCTTGGAGGTGGATAGTTTCCAGAATCCATGAATTCCCCAAAACAAAAAAAGCCCAATGCTGTTATTTTATTGTTTATACAATTTCTGCTTATTGTACACAACACATCACTGCCCCAAAAGGAATATTTGTTTTTCTTCATCATAACTGTACCAAATGACAGTAACATGCAGTAATAAGAAGAAATATAAGTTTTCTCACACATGACAGTTCGTCTTTAGAAATAGGATTCATAAAATGTTTACCAAACTGAAGATCCTCCCTGTTCGAAGTGTTTCCTTTTGGTCATTTTCATCACCGCACTTCTCATGATGTTGCCTCATTGCGCCACCGGCCTTGCATCTCTTTTTTGATCGTTTGCATTTTGCACGCATGCCTCCCTTTACCGATAGGCGAGGAGCTTTATTCAAATATTCCAAACTGGGTCTCTTTTACGGCCTGCTGCCCTTTAAGGAAAGAATGTAATAAACCTCAGATCGTACACACAAAAAGATCCAGACTTGTCTGTCTGTGGCTATGCTGCAGTATTTTTGCTCAAAGTTTCAACTTTCATTTTCTTGTCTGCTTGCCCTTCCTCCTCCTCACACTTAGATTCACATTCTTCTTATGTTGTGCAGATCTATTCCACTCCAAACAATCAGAAACATATATTTTTTTTTTTTTGTGATACCAACTGCATGTTCATGATTTATTTTCATTTTATAACCAGTTTCTTTACAATAAAGGAGAAAATTGAAACGTTTAACAGCTCACTCAACTTTAAAATGGCTTCCAACAATTAAAATTACACATTGCTTTATTCATGTATTCTGACAATTTAATCACTTTTGTCAGTACCTTCAAAATAGTAAATCGAAAAAGAGGAAAATTATTTTAAGATACCTGATAAGCAGAAAGGTCAAATTTGATAACTCAGCAGTACATTAGGATAAACGGTCTGCACAATTAGATAGTTTGGAGGTATAACATTTGCTGCTGGAGTTCAGTTCTCATGAAGGTTTAAACTGTCTGCAAAAGGGAATACCTGCCATTTTATATTATTTATTATATATATATTTATATATATATATAATATTTAATAATATAATATATATCATATATTATAAATATATATATAAATATATATTATATTATATTTATATATTTTTAATTAAAAAAAACACATGTGTCAACATTAAAGAAAAAATATATAAAAATGGTAAGTTGGGAAGTTCCCATTTGTTACGTCAGAGGGAAATGACCACATACAAATGAATCTATGAACAGCAGGAATATTCCCATTTCCAGATTACCATTTAGATCACTAAAATTCTAATGAATAATGTAAAAAAACAAAAAAAAATGACAGACAAAAAAGGGGAAAAATATTATCAGCAATGCAAACATAAAAATGTGCATGGCTTTATTTCAAACAGGTGATGGGAGCAACCAATCATTTAATCCCAAAAATGGCAAAAAGTATCACCTTTTGCTGGATAAAATAGAAAAGCGCATATGTAACTCTTAAAACAGAAATTAAAGACAGAGTTGGAGGTGAAAAAGTCAAGCAATAGCCTAAATCATGTTCTAAACCAATTCTGTTTTGTTTTTTTTGTTTTTTTTAAATCTTTTGTTTTTGTTTTTTTTAATCAACTTCTTGGACTTGGCACTGAAGTGGTTGATTCTGTATTCATAGGTTTGTAGAACAATAGGATTAAGGTCTTTTTCTCAACTCTGTTCATGTTGTAACATTTTTGCTGTGAAGAAGAGACTGGGACCTCTGCGGAGTCAAATTCAGTTTTGAGAACTTGCGTAAGTAAGCGAGCGTCTGTGATAATATAGGAGAGAAACTGCCCACTAATCCTACAGAAACCTCTGGAAGAGCATGGCATTGTGAATGTTACACATATACAGCCTTTATTCTACTGAGTTAAACAACTCAGCTTTATCTCATGATGGAAGAACCTTTGGATGGTAAAATATTTTCCTCAAAAAGCAGTTTATTGAAAAAAATCCGATTTAAATCAAAAAAATCCGATTTAAATAAAAAAAATCCGATTTTTTTGATTTTTTTAAAAAAAAAAAACATTGATTTTTATCCACCCTGGTACGTAGCCATGTAAAATTCTGGATCCTTGCTTGTGGAGGCTCTGGGGTCAGAGATAGGGTCTTCCCTGGAGCAGATTGGTTTTTGCCTTGTGGGTTTCAGGGCTTTAACCAGGGGGGAGGCTGGGCTTAAAATCCTTGTCTCCCCCCCTTCACCCACATTTTCCCCACCCTTGGTTGAACTTAATGGACATTTGCTTTTTTTCAACTGTACTAACTATGTAACAATATAGCTATATAGGGAGTGGTTTAAGGATTACATAGGGCCCTTGTAAACTCAATTTGGTGGTACATTTGTGATGGGTATAGGATGACGAAGATAGGAAGTAGGACCTTTACCTACTGTTAGGCATTAAGGCCAGTCATTGAGGCAACTGGGTGCTGAAGGTGTTGCTCTACTGTTCTTCTTCCAGTAGGAGTCCAGGAACACTAGACTCCACCACCATCCTGAGTAAGGCCCACCACTTTTTCATCTATCAAACCATGGTGCCATGGCATCCTGAAAGCCAGGGATCCCCAACTCCAGTCCTCAGGGCCCACCAACAGGTCATGTTTTCTGGCGGCTTTCCTTAGCATTGCGCAGGTGATTTAATTATGGTCAGTGCATTCTGTGGGAGATCCTGAAAACATTACCTGTTGGTGGGCCTTGAGCACTTGTATAGAGGAAGTGAATCATTATATTCTATGCCAAATTTTTACAAGACATTAATTGCTGAAAAAAATTTCAAGCTGCCAAGCACTGTGTGCAGGTGAATTGCCCTCTATTAAACATTTATCCAAGAGTAAAAATGGATGCCAGTGCCCGACAAGATGACATTTACTATGGAGGTGACGCTGTTCTGGACAAGAAAGGAAGACTTGCACAGTGAAAAAATGATATTGAGCTTGGTCAGGGGTATGCTCAAGACAGATCTGAGTTAGTAGCACCCATGCTTTAATGCCTTTCACATTGCAAGGCTCAGTGAGTCAGATGTGACTTGAGGATTGTTACATCCAATAGATGGCGCTTTAGAGTTCATCTCTCTTCCCATAAGCCTTTTGGAACTATTAGATACCAGTGGAGTTTAAAACGTGCTTCTCCCTAATAAGATACCTCATCCCTTAGTTGCACCTAATAATTGTCTAGTTGAGGATTCAACAGCCTAAGACCAGGTCAGGAGCAGCTAGGCCAGGGTCACAAACAAGTCAAATCACAGCAGAGTCAGACAAGCCAGGTCAAACACAGGAAATTTCCAGGATAAAGTCAGGAAAATTTCCGGAGACCATAGGTGTAACTTTAGGGGGGTACGGAGGGGACTGGTCCCCCCCACTTTTTTCTGGGTGGGGGACGGTCCCCCCACTTTTTAGCCACTTCAATAAAAAATAATTCATATGAAAGCATGAGAATACGGTAAGTGGGGGAGGGCAAAGCACATAGGAGGAAGAAGTTAACCCTTTGCCTCCTATATTTCTGTGCATCTTGGGGATACAGGGTAGGTAGCATCCTCAAGTGTCTGTGCAGAGTGAGAGCAGTGCTGATTGGTAGAGCAGGAGTCAGCAGGGGCTGCTTCACCAATCAGAACGCTGCTCACAGTCCAGCACACTCTGTATCTGGGGCTGTATCTTTCCCTCCCATTGTATACCACTTCCCCTATGCTCAGCCCTCATCAGAGAAGAAGAGAAGCTCTTGCCGAATGCCAACTGCACCAGATTACAGGAGACAGGTAATGAGGGGACAAGGGTGCCAGGCATTGTGTGTGCATGTGAGTAGGGTATGTACTGTATATGTGAGATGTGTATATACTGTACAGCCATGTGTCTAGACATGTCACGTCTTCCCTGCACTTATGTGCCGGGGAAAATGAAAGTGAATGGGGCCGGTCCCACAGCATTTTAGAAGTATTTACTGGCCAGCGCGTACCTCTAAAACATCCGGCATATAGCAGAGTGCACAGTATGCTCCGCTATATGCCATGTGAACGTACCTTAAGGGTACGTTCACACGGAAGATGTGAATGCTGATTCTGGGGTGTCCAATCCAGCAGGAAACTGATTTACATTATACACAATGTAAAATCAATGTCATTGTTTATATGACACTGATTTTACTTGAGTATTTTTGATGTGTACTGTCAGCGCCTACAAAGAATTCTTCGCAGTGTTTTATGCACTAACAGCACTAATGGATAGGAGGCAGAAATCTGCCTCGGGCAGTCTGGGTCGTTTGCTCGTTGGAATTCTGCGTTTTCAAGCATCAAATTTCAAATAACACTGTCAGTGCCGAAAAAACTGTCATGTGAAACTACCCTAAGTGTGTAGTGTGTCTGTGTTCAATAAATGTAAATATACACACACAATTTCTGGGGTACCTTGTCTAAAGTAGTCTCTGGGGTACAGTGTGTAATGTAATCTCTGGGGTACAGTGTGTAATATAATAATCTCTGAGGTACAGTGTGTAATGTAGTAATCTCTGAGGCATGTTGAATAATGCAGTAATATCTGGGGTACGATGTGTAAACTAACCTCTGGGGTACAGTGGGTAATGTAATATCTGGTGTATGGTGTGTAATATAGTAATCTCTGGGGTACAGTGGGCAATGTAGTAACCTCTGGGTTACCGTGTATAATATAATCTCTAGGGTATGGTGTGTAATGTAATCTCTGTTGTACAGTGAGTAATGTAATCTCTGGTGTACAGTGTAATGTAATTCAGGTTGTAATGTAATCTCTGGGGTACGGTGTGTAATGTAATATCTGGGGTACAGTGTTATGTAATCTCTCGTGTATGGTGTATAATGTATTCTCTGGGGTACAGTGTAATGTAATCTCTGGTGTATGGTGTGTAATGTAATCTCTCGTTAATGGTGTGTACTGTAATTTCTGGGGTACAGTGTAATGTAATCTCTGCGGTATGGTGTGTTATGTAATCTCTGGGGTACAGTGAGTAATGTAATTCACTTCTAAGGTTCAGTGTGTAATATAATACATTTTTGGGGTACAGTGAATTATATTATTTCTTGAGTACAATATGCAATTCATTTGTATGGTGCAGTTAGTAATGTAATTTCTGTGGCCACCATGTGTAATATAATTCATTTCTGGGGTGCAGAGAATGATGTCATTTTTGGTGTATGGTATGCAATAAAATACATTTTTGGGGTACAGTATGTGAAATAAGTGATTCCTAGGGGTACAGTGAGATTGGGTTATTTTATTTCCCTCATTCTGTTGTGTGTATAACAAATTTAATGGAGTAGTGATGGGGGATGGTAGGGGTTAAGCGAAATTTGTTGCATTGCACAACATTTTTTATTTCCATGTAGAGGGCAATATTGTAGGTGGGCTAGTTCGGTTTCATTACCAGGGCTGCTTTTTAGTCCCAGTCCGGCTCTAAACTTCAGTAATTAGAAGCCACTCATAACCTTATGGATTGCATCAAAAGTGTTTGCCCTAAGGACTCTGCTCACACCTCCTGGGGGAGCTCACAGCACTCCCTCAGACCTCCTAGCTGGGTTAAAGGAGGCCGCTTCACTGCAGGGAGGGGAGGGAAAAGGAGGGTAAGTGAAAGGGAAGGCAAGTGAAGGACGGAGGGAGGGATAGAAAGATAGGGGATGAGAGGGAAAATTGGTCCCCCCCCACTTTTTGAACCAAAGTTACACCCCTGCCGGAGACGCATCACTGGAGCTCATAACCAAGCACGGGAATTCTAAACCCTTAAAATGTCTGACGGCTGACATCACCTTGCAAAGATAGAACTTGGCATTGAACCTGAGGCTGTCTATGGAGAGGCAGCCATGATGTCATCTTGTGAGTAGACTGCTACAGCTCTTTATAGGCCCGTTGCCTGGGTACTGTGGCAGCTTGTGTTGGCACGGTGCTGCTGACAGCAAGTCTTTTTGTATTAAAGAGGATCCATGACATCTCCTGACTATGTGAGGAAATCCTTGTGGTCTCTGGAAATACCAATTTGGGACCATCTCCTCTTTAACTCTATGTTGTGCTGTTACTCTTTTTTTTCCTTCTAGAAATGTATTACTGAATCATTCAACAGGGTGTTACGATTCCAGTTTTTCAGAAAAGTGTATCTGCACAAACTGACTGTCAGCACTGATTAGATGATGTCAGACTGTGCAGGACACACACCCCAACTGGTCACACCCAGCTGACAGATTCAGTAATACATTTCGAGGAGGAATAACAGAGGAACAGCACAACACACAGTTATAGGAGAAGAGGTCCCAGAATTGTTATTCCACAGGGAACACAAAGATTTTCTAAAACAGACATATTGGGAACAGTCACGCATTCTCTATAAGCTTTCAAGTTAACTGAACCTTTAATATTACACTCTCTTCTCTTATTTCAAACCACAAAGGGCTTCATATTTCCATATACATGAGACTGTCCTCAGATCCCTTCAAAAATGGTAAAAGCTAAAAACCTCAGCAATTTTCTCTATAAATATTTAGCATTTTCTAATTGATGCCCCACAGTGTCAGATTGGGGTGTCTGGGCCCACCAGTGGAGTTGATTCTTGGGTCCCACAAGTGGAACTGATTTTTGGGGACCCACCAGTGGAGTTTATTCTTGGGGACCACCAGCGGAGTTTATTCTTGGGGACCACCAGCGGAGTTTATTCTTGGGGACCACCAGAAGACTTGATTCTTGGGCCCACCAGTGGAGCTGATTCTTGGGGCCCATCAGTGGAGCCGATTCTTGGGGGTCCACCAGTGGAGCCGATTCTTGGGGGTCCACCAGTGGAGCCGATTCTTGGGGTCCACCAGTGGAGGTGATTCTTGGGGGTCCACCAGTGGAGCTGATTCTTGTGGGCCCACCAGCGGAGCTGATTCTTGGGGTCCACCAGTGGAGTTGATTCTTGTTCCCATCAGTGGAGTTGATTCTGAGGCCCACCAGTGGAGTTGATTCATAGAGTCCACCATGGAGTGGATTCTTGGGGCCTAACAGTGGAGTTGATTCTTGGGCCCACCAGTGGAGCTGATTCTTGGGGGCCCACCAGCAGAGCGGATTCTTGGGGTCCACCAGTGGAGTTGATTCATAGAGTCCACCAGTGGAGTTGATTCTTGGGGCCCACCAGTGGAGCTGATTCTTGGGGCCCACCAGTGGAGTTGATTCTTGGGGTCCACCAGTGGAGCTGATTCTTGGAGCCCACCATTGAAGTTGATTCTTACAGCTACTGTACATGGCTCTTGCTTTATGCCTTTCTTTCTCTGTCTTGTTCCCTAAAAAGCAACCACGGCCTGCTATTCTTAGTGGCCCACCATGTCCTAAGACCCATTGGGGGGGATTCTTCACTCACCAATTGACCAGTCTGAGCCTGATGCCCCTGTACATTAAGGGAAAGTGCAGAAATATGTCATATATAACACTTGGGACTGGAGAGCTGTTTTACATTTGTACATTGAACTCCAGTGGGTGTTGAACCCTGTGTTGCTTTGAGCAGATTTTCGTTCCATTTTCAATGTTTTCATTTGCAGAGGTTATCAGAAAGCTTTCTTTAATTATGGCTCATTGAAGCAGTTAATTATGCCTATGTACTTGGATGTAATTAGATCCTGTTTATCTTGTTTGTCCAGCTGCTTTGTTTATGCTGTGTAATATATCAGCCGGTAAAGACATTGCAATGGTTTTCTTCTTTAAATAATTATGTATGACAAATGACCAGACACTGACACGTTTGCTAAAATCTGCCGTACAATTGTGGATATATTGTTGGTGCTCCGCCATGGCCTTTTTTCAAAGAAAGTTGTGTGAAGACTTACAAGCCATCATAGGTCAACTAAAATTTGAATATATATTCATATAAGCTCAACAGAATTAAGCCAGAGCTAGTTACCACCAAATTACTGCAGCATTTCTCAAGACACATCCGACTTGCTCTGCCTTGCAATGTGACGTGGAGTTAAGGCAAAGTTGCATACCTATCTGAAGACAGATGATTCAGGATGCTTGCCCCCATCACTACTAACTGGCTGGGTGAAATGTTTTAGACCTAGCTCAAAAGAGGTAATATTCCTTAGAGAGAGGCAGGTGTGAGGAGACTTACAAGGCTAATAAGGCGTGATCATTCAACTAAAATTTTAATATATACCAAAAACCACAGTACCTATCACATACCTCCCAACATTTAGAGATTGCAAATAGGGACACATTAGCCACGCATCTTTCCACTCCCAAACAAATGACATCATATCAGGTCCACACCTCTGACCACCCCCAAACAAATGACACACACCAGGACACGCCTAAAACCCAAAACCCCAAAAAAAATCATGCCCCCCCCCCCCCCCAGAAGACCAGCGCCAACACAACAGTGGCGCCACTAGGGTCTGTAAATATGTATTTATATAAAAGTAATGTATTGTATATACAGAGATCCATACAAATAGCTGTCAGACATGTTCTGTGGGATGATACCGCTATATAATGGTCATACAGTGACCACATAATGCCGTTGTAAAGGGAGAAATACCCCCGTACTGTTACTAACCACACCAAGATTAAATATTATCAATGATTACTGCAATACAGAGATCAAATAATTCCACCACACCATGACAATATCCCCAGCACATAGTAACTGAATAATACCAACAACCCCATGACCACATTCACCATCACATAGTAACTGAATAATACCACAACACCATGACCACATATCCCCAAAAAAAAAACATAGGGGACTAAGTAATACCATACCACATATCCCCATACATAGTAACTGAATACTACCAAAACACCATGACCACATAGTAACTGAATAATACCACAACACCATGACCACATATCACCATCACATAGTGACTGAATAATACAGCCATACTGACCTGAATATGAACCATTACACTCCTACCAACATTCCTGCCATACATTGACCATATGGGGGATAAATAGCATTTTGTACACAGGCTCTACAGACTGTATATACCACCATACAGTGACCTTTATGGGGGTAGATAGCAGTTGTACACAGGCTCTGCAGACTGTATTTTACCACCATACCGTTACCATATGGGGGTAGATAGCATTTTTTTGTACACAGGCTCTACAGACTGTATAACCACCATAAAGTGACCATATAGTGGTACGTACCGTGTACACAGGCTTGAAGACTGTATATACCACAAAACAGTGACCAAATGGGGGTAAATACCAGTTGTACACAGGCTCTGCAGACATATAAGGGATGACAGTACAATACAATTTTTTGGACTCACAGGTGACGTCTTCTCTGTTGGGAGTCGTTCCCTTTCTCCATTCCTTCCAGATCACCATGACCACTTCCCCCGGGCCTCGTCCCTGCAGAATTAACCACACAAACATCTTAGACTCTGCACTTCTCAGCCCCTCCCTACCAAATCCCACCTCTGTCCCAAACTCCTCATATGCTGATAGATGGAGTAGGGGAGTAAGGGGCAAAGGCAGTGTTAGGGGGTTTAGAGTGTCAGGTGAGGGTTGTATTTTGTCTTTACACTAGGCCTCAGGGGTGAAGAGGAGGTAAAGGCCACAGCTTGCAACACAACACAATCTCCTGGGGGGAGACAGACCAACCCTCAGAGACTGTGGTCCATTCCCTGCACCCCTGAAGGTCACGGCTGTGGCTAATCATCTGGGGGTGCAGGGAATGGACCACAAACTCTGAGGGACTGGAGTATAATATTATTGGATTAATTAGACTACGTCGGACCAGCGTAGCATCTATTTATAAACTAACATGGTCAGTGAGGGCCGGTGTCAGGGAGTTTATTTTAATAAAGTGCTTTTTTATTTGGTTTCTGTGTTATTTTTTTCCCATTTTTTCCAGCGATAGCAGTGGAGGTGTCTGTCAGATGCCTCTATTACTATCGCTCGGGCTTGGTGTCACCCGCGGCAGTTTTTGTCACCCCAAGGCCGACACTAACCCTGTGTCACTATTAACTCAATACTCAACGCACCAGGGGTACCAGGGAGAGCTGGGTAACCATCAGAAGTGGACCCTCTAATGTGAGGGTCTGCTTCTGGGGCGGCTGCGGGCTGGTACTCTTAGAATAAAAAGGGACCAGTTTCCATTGTTCTTCCATTCTGATAGTATCGGGTGCTGCTGTCGGTTTTACCCTGGCTGGTTATGGAATCAGGGGGGATTTTTTTTTTTTAAATCATTCATTTTTGAGAATCCTACAGTGGGCACCTCCTGTAATCATTACAGTGGATGCCCATGTCCCAGATTTCCACTAAATAAACAAATTTTCAAAAAAAAAAAATGACTGGGGCCCCCCCAAATTTTTCCATAAAACCGACAGCGGCAGCCTGATACTATCAGAAGGGGAAAGAACCATTCGATACGGGTCTTCTTCCCATTCTAAAAATATCAGCCTACAGCTGCTCCAGAAGCGGACCATCACATCAGAGGGTACGCCTCTGACGGTTACGGCTCTTCCCAGCACCCCTGGTGCATTGGGTACTGGGGTAATAGTGACACGGGGTTAGTGTCAGCCATGGGCTACAAGAAACACCGCTGACTGACACCAAGTCCCAGCGATAGTATTGGAGAGGCGTCATCCAGATACCGCCACTACTATCACTGGAATCAAATAGAAAAAAACACACAGAAACAGGAAAAAAAAAAACTTTATTTAAATAAACACTCCCCGACACGACCCTCGTTAACCATTTTATTAAAGAAATAGACGCAACGCTGTCCGACGTAGTCCACAGAATCTGACGTAGTCCAAAGGGGAAACCTGTAAAAAGAAACAACAATAACCCTACAAATGGGGCATCACCCAGCCTATTTAGTGCCCGGGAAAACTGGATGACATCCCCCATAGCAGGCGTCCAGGAAAGCTGGGTGCTCGCTGTGGGGAATGTCACCCAGCTTTCCAGGGTGCTGAATAGCCTACACAATGCCTTGGAAAGTTGGGTGACATCCCCACAGTAGTTGTCCAGGAAAGCTGAGTGGCACCCATCTGCAACAGCAAGCACCTAGCTTTCCTGGACACCTGCTTGGAGGGTTTTCACCCAGCTTTCCCGCATGCTGAATGAGCTATCCAGCACCTGGGAAAGCTGATGGCACCCATCCCCCCCATCAGCACCTAGCTTTCTGGAGCCTGCTGTGGAGGGTTAAAAACCCAGCTTTCCCACATGCTGGATAGTTAGTCAGCACCCGGGAAAGCTGAGTGGGCACCCATCCGCCACAGGGAAATCCCCTAGCCTTCCTGGACACCCGCTGTGGGGGGATTTTCACCCAGCCTTCCCAGATGCTTGATAGGTTATTCAGCATCTGGGAAAGTGGGTGAAATGGCTCACAGCAGGCGTCCAGGAAGGCTAGGTGCCTGCTGTGGGGATGGTTGCCACTCGGCTTTCCCGGGTGCTGGATAATGCATTCAGCATGTGGAAAAGCTGGTAGGCCTTAGGAAGGGAGGGAAAGTGTGTGGGGGCGTCAGGGAGTAAAGGAGGGGTGTGTGGGAAGGGGATAGGGAGATGGGGGGTCAAGTGGAGGGTCAGTTGGTTCAGGGAGGAAGGGGTTGATGTCCCGGGAGAGCGGAGTGGGGTGTCAGGAGACGGGGGGGGCAATTTGGGGACAGGGAGAGAGGGGGGGGCTGAGTGGGGTTCAGGGAGGCGGAGGGGGCGATTTGAGGGACAGGGGAGTGAATGGGGTGTCAGAGGTGGGGCCGAGTGGGGTGTCAGGGGAGGGGGGGCTTTAGTGGGGTGAGCAGGGGGGCCCTTTGGGGTGAGCGGGGGGAGGGGGCCGTTTTGGGTGGTTTGGGGAGGGTGGGGGCCGAGTGGGGTGAGCAGGGGAGAAGGGGGCAATTTGGAGTGTCCCCAGAGGGGGGCTGTTTGGGGTGAGCAGGTGAGAGGGGGCCATTTTGGGTGTCAGAGAGGGGGGGCTGAGTGGGGTTGCAGGGTGGCCGTTTGGGGAGGGGGGCCATTTGGGGTGTCACAGAGGGGGGGGCTGAGTGGGGTGGCAGGGGGGGGGCCGTTTGGGGGTGTAAAGGGGGGAGGGTGGAGGGCCGACTGCAGGAGGGCCGTTTTGGGGTGTCAGAGAAGGGGGCTGAGTCCGGCTGAGCAGGGGGGAGGGGCTGTTTTTTTGGGTTGGTGAGCAGGGGGGGCGGTTTTTTTTGGGGGGCTGAGCAGGGGGAGGGGGGCCGTTTTTTTGGGGGGGGTGAGCAGGGGGAGTGGGGGCGGTTTTTGGGGGGGCGGGGCAGGGGGAGGGGGGCCTTTTTTTGGGGGGCGAGCAGGAGAAGGGGGGCCCTTTTTTGGGGGCTGAGCAGGGGGAGCTGAGTGGGGGGTGGGGCAGGGAGGAGGAAGAGACACTTTGTGACACGGGGTAAGCTCTACTGTCACTGTTCTTATCAAGTGTAAATTAGTTACTTCTCCTTGGCCATTAGAGGGCGCCAAAAGTACCAGCACACAGCATGGTTGGTTGTACAGCACAGAGGACTAGAACAGTCCAAACCTAGTGTTGTGCATGCTAAAAAAAAGGGAGGAAAAAAGAAGTTGCTGGAACACTGTTTTGGGGGAGTGGATTCTGGGGAGTTTAGGTCCTATGAGACAGAGTGAAGGACACAGAAGAAGGGAGAGACAGTAAAGACCCGGGAAACCGTGTGTTGTGCTGCAGCCATTGCACACCAGTGAAGAGAGCAGCCAGCATCACAGCTCAGGAGTGACAGGATATGACTGGTGAACCCTCAGATATCTGTGAGCTTATTACCCCTGTTAGCAGTTATACTGTGTGAATGCAGGAGCCATTTGCAATTGCTGTTATCATTTAAGTTTTACTGAAGTAACTGTATGGAGAATGGGCTTGAATAAAGCCTGTTAAAACTGCCCTACAGTGGAACTGTTACCTTTGATGTGTGCTGTGAAGAGAATAATAACACGGGCCCAACTCACTGCAAACCCCCCCAGTTCCCTCAGAATCCTAAAGAACTCTTCATACCCCACGCTGCAACCCTATCACAGTGGCGTGTGGATAACAACTTACCATACACTTGCTGTGTCTTCCTCCTCCTGCTGCTAGCTCCGGCCCCGCAGTCACACTGATCAGTGTAGCTGAGGGTGCGGGGCCAGCCCCCTGCAGGCAGTGACGTCAGGGGAGAGGGTCTCTATTACACTTCCCCTGCGTCCCTGCTCTCTGCACCGGCCCCTGTGAGGGAGAGAGACTCCCTCACAGGCGGCCGGTGATCGCGGACACTGTTTGCGCGTCCCACGGACGCGCAAACAGTGAACTGCACAGCAGAGTCCCGGGGATTCAGCACACAGGCCCTGGATCCCCGGGACAGACCCGAAAAATCGGGACACCTCCCAACTGTCTCGGGACGCCGGGCGGGATAGTCCCGCCGAATTCGGGACAGTTGGGAGGTATGCCTATCAGATGTTCCATTCTTCAAGTCACATCCAACTCCTTAAAGGGGTTGTCTCCCGACAACGAATAGCTTTCAAATTGTAGGGAACACAAAATCAAGACATTTTCCAAATATATTGCATTGTTCCTCTGTTTTCCCTAAAGAGATACAAGTGAATTTATTACCTCCATGGCTATTTCAGTTCCTCAGTAAACAGACCTGTAAACAAATCTCCCTGGGCTGTTTGTTCAATGAGATAACAAAAGAGTGAGTCATCACACAGGTCAGCAGTGTCAGTCAGTGTCCTGTGCTGCCAGACAGTAAAAAGCTTGATTTATCTCAAGAAAACAGCTCTGTAATTAGGGCTTTTGTTTTGGGGATCAGATAAGAAGTCCTTCCGTAGTTTGAGAAAACTAACTAATTTTAATTAGATTGAAAGCAACAATGTAGCTGTACAAGCATGGAGCTTATGCAATTAGTCTGAACCAGGAAGTGACAGAGAATTTCTTTCATGCATTCTTTGAAACCCTGTGGGGAGAAAAACTCCTTTAAAAGGAGTTGTCTCCTACAGAGTTTCAAGGCTGCATGAATGAAATACTCTGTCACTTGTCACTTCAGACTGACTGAAATTTGCATAAAACTCCCATGGTGTATCCAGCTCTGTGTTTTCAGTTGCTAATTAGATCAGATTAGCTCAGAAGCTTCTGAAATACTAACAGGACTTTTTATCTGAACCCTCAAACAAAGGCCCTAATTACAGTGCTGTTTACTTGAGATAAATCAAGCTTTTTATTGCCCAGCAGCACAGACCTATGTGATGATGTCACTCACTGCTATCACATAGAACAAACAGCAGGGGGGAGAGATATACACAGGTCCATTACTGAGGGAAACTGAAAAAATCCAGGGAGGTCATAAATTCACTTGTATCTCCTTAAGGAAAACAGATAAACAAAGCAATATATTTGGAAAATGTCTTTATTTTGTGTTCCCTACAATTTGAAAGCTATTCTTTGTAGCGAGACAACCCCTTTAAGCTTTGCAATGTAACTAGGAGTCAAAGCTAAGAGAACCTTAAGTTGTAATTCAAAATGGGTAACATTTCTCACATCTAAAGCACCCAGCCAACCACTGCTCTCCACTGATGAGGGGCAAACACCCTGAAACCGCTGTCTGCGGATTGATACCAGCTTGGCTTTGTCTCCTCGTCACATTGCAAAGCTCAGTGAGCCGGGTGCGACTTTAGAAATACTACATCTGATAGATAGCACTGTTCCCTGGCTCCTTTCCCTTGAGCTTATTTAACTACATTTATATTTTAGTGGAGCATTCATGGCAAACATGTCCACACACCTCCATGGGGCCTTATCCATTTGAGATCTAAACGGAATATGCTCAGAAAACCCACAGAGAATTGCCCTGTTCTCCTGATTTTTTGTTTTACACTCCATGTAACACATCATATAATGCACCATGGGCGACATGTAAGAACGGGGCTGCGGCAGAAGTCTTGCGTCTTTTCAGACCGACATCTAGCGCAGCCCTGTTTGCTATAGTTTAAATTGGCTCGCACGCCAATATCAGGCGCATTACAGAGCGCCCGCAGCACTTTGTAATGCGCCTTTTTTCAGGGGAGCGTGCGGGAGACGTGTCACATTATAACTGTATGAAACTATAGATTTATAGCTTCAGTACAGCAATTCCAGGCACATTACTGCTGGAACAGGTAGAGCACTTTAACCCCTAAACGACCGCCCACTGACTTTTGACGTCAGCTGGGGCGGGTCGTTCGTCTACAGCGACTACACAGCCCCGATTCCATAGCATGTCCTGCGAGCACCGGGGTGCGGAGGAAACCTCCGCAACCTGATGCTTTAACCCTTTGATTGCGGCGGTGCGTTACTGCAGCGCAATCAAAGGGTTCCCCTGCTCTGTCGGATGATCGTAACACCCGGTGACCTGACAGAGCTCGGTAAATGGATGCACAGTCAGCCCTGAGGACCTAGAGTGGCCCCAGAGCTGTCTGTGTAACAAGCCAGTGATCAGGCCAGCCTGTGTGCTGTCCTGAACACTGCCTGTGTCAGACTGACACAGATTATAATGTATTAGCATATATGAATATGCTAATACATTACTAAGTGTAAAAAAAAAAAAAAATAAAAAAAAAAAAATGTAAAACAGTTCTCCCTTCATGGGGATTTAAAAAAAAAAAGTAAAAACACATAAGTGTAAAAAAAAATTATAAAAAAATAAATAATAAAATAAAAATAAATATTTAATAAAAAATAATTGTGCATAAATTACACACACAAAAAAACCTACACATATTAGGTATCCACATGACCGTAATAACCTGTAGAATTAATCTAACAAGTTATTACGTGTGAAATAGGAACGGTGTAAAAAACTTAAACTATTCCCCCATAAAGTACAACTTCTCTTGAATAAAAAAAGGCCTCGTCCAACTGTGTCATTGAAAAAATAAAAAAGTTACAACTGTTGAAATGCAAGTAGGCAAAAACTAAAAAAACGTTCTGGTCATTAACTACTTTTCAGATCTGGGAGTCAAGGAGGTAAAAGTGGTTTACCTGAGCTAGAATTGTCATTTCTGGGCTAGAAAGCGCTTGATTTATCACCCGCAGTAGAACAGGTTCATAAATCAGGCACATTCTACACTATTCGTATGCGCTTTAAAACTGGCGTCTAAGCTCCAAAAATCATACAAGTCGCCCCATGTGCCTAAAGGGTGAATTTTCCAGTCTAGCCCATGGAGTAGTTTACATTATGGAGTGTAAATTGGCTTATAAAACGTCCATTTTACACATCAAAAAGGGTTGGAAAAACACGCAGGGCATCATGTATGTATGTAGCTGTTCCAGTAGTCTGGTGTCCTTTCAGCCCCAAAACTGGTGCAGCCCTGATCTCTAGATGTAAGAGCAGGCGCACTCCAAAAGCAGCACATTTTGCGGCACCCGCGGCGCTTTGTAAAGCGCCTGAGATCGGGGGGCATTCTGGAGGCGTCGCACCACAACCATACGAAGCTACACATTTATGACGGGAGGACGGAAAAATTGGGCGCATTACTGCTGGAAATGTATGCGCCAAATGTATGACCCACAGTAGAACAGATACATACATTCTGGTGCATACTACACTAATAATGTGCGTGATACTAGTGAGTTGTTTGCGTCAAAATTCCTACCTGTCACTCTATGTGAACTGAGCCTATATCAGTTACCCTATAGTAGCAGAGAACCACGCCACACCAATTCTGAGCACCCACTACCTAAGGTGCGCGTTACCTTGTATCCTGCTTGTAATGTAGTACACTAGAAATGATGTGTATTCTGTATTGTCATAAAACATTTCTTATATTGTTATTCAACCATTTCTACAGCTCATAGACTTCAACCCTCCTTTGGGAATGGAATTTGTAGCCAACCTCACACAAGTCCTTTACACAATTATATTACCCTGCTTGTTTTTATAACCCAGTGCTGTATCAGCGAAGCAGCATATTTATGGCATTTTATGGCTAGTTCTGTATATACAAGTGTCATCAATACTTGATAGAAGGCCAAAACTGTATCAGCCCAGATGTGCCCTATGACATGCCCACAGCCATAAAATTCTAGCCATTAAAGTTCAGGGTTCATTTACCTGTCACCACGGAGGCACAGCCCGTGAATGCCATCTAGAGGAGACAGTAAGCAACAGTCCTCATTAAGCATCAAGGGTCCGCCCACCTCATTATATCTTCAGCCAGTGATTGCGACCTAATTATCCTAATTAGCTGATGGGAGGTGGGGAAACCTGAGATGGTGAGTTGGGGTCTATTAAACACGTTGCCAGGCTCATGTCTCTTGTACATAGTTTGGGGTTCAATTCTGGATTGAGCTGTGTTCCATCCCTTTTCTTCCATACCCCTGGATTTGAAAGTAAGTGTAAGGACTTTCGAAGTTTTCTCCCTTTGATTTTATAACTGTTTGCAACACAAGTCATATTCATTCATATTCAAGTGTAATGACTTTCGAAGTTTTCTCCCTTTGATTTTATAACTGTTTGCTACGTATTTCATATTCATTGTTAGTGTATTTTTTATGTAAGCACTGTACCCCTTTTCGTATTAAAATATTTAAAAAATGAACACGTTAGTTCTTGTTGCTGCAAAGACCCATTACCTTGAGTGGAACATGCCGCTCCTTTGTGGCAGCAGCTTATTCTCCTTTCCCCTCTTAAAATACATGCATGCTGATCTGTCTGCCACACCCACTGATTTTGGTGAGATTGAATATCTAGCTAAAGTGTATTGGGGTCCTTGGATTCCCCCAGCAGATATTGGGGTGGGTGAAGGTTTAATCATGTTGGATTTCATCATGCCTATTCTTTGTTGGGGGTGTTTGGCAGCATCTTATGCCCCTTTCCCCATTTGATATACATGCACGCTCATCCGAGCCTCTTTATGTACGGGAGAGTAAGGAGAAATTGTATTCAGCCGACAGTTATGTAAAGCATATAGAAGCTTTGTCCTTATGCAGAACTGGTTGCACATAAAACAGCCGGAAGCCATTCAGATTACTATAATGCTATCAGCTGTGTTGATTTTGGAGGCAGAAATCTATGGGAGAGGAACAATGAACTGTAATAAACCTGTCAAACAATCCTAGTTTCCTAGGCACGGTAACATTTTCCTGACCCTGAAAGAGATTGAGTTTATAGTCTATAGTCCTCTGGTAATGTGTGTGTTTCTGGTTGATTTGAGTTAGAGCTTACACTGAGGAAGCAGGTACTGATAAAGGCTCGGGAGTTGTTCATGGCATACACATAATAGCCCAATAGAGGTCTAGTAAACTACACTATTCCATAGAACAGTATACAGTAAAAAAACAACATGGTGGTGGCACTCGCTGCACACATGACTGGGATGTGTCTGTAAAGCATATTTGACAACCTTTTTACTCCCAATTCCAGGAGATGTTAGCCCCGCTCCAGGAATACTTAATGCCCTAATCCACCTGGTAATGCCCATCTTGTGGCGGAGTTTACATAAACCCCCAACTCTTCTCCTAGAAGAAATAATAGCATGGCCATGTTAACAGCATTATGGGCCCATGGGCATAACAGTGAAGTGGGCCCTGCCCAAATACGACATCTCTCCAAGCCATGCCTAACCCAGACACTCCCTGAAGCCCTGTCTCCCACCATCCCCAGACACACCCATATCATCATGCCACCTTTAGTGAGACACCCCACTGATGTCTTGAAGGCAGCCTGCAGCCTACTAAACTAAGTGGTAGGGCAGGAAGCTGATAGTTTTTAACTATTTTGCACATCCTAACAACACGCAAACTGTAAAGTAAGCAACGCCTACCCAGGGATCCAGGGTATTGTGCCCTCAATTTCTGGTACATACAATAACCACCTGGAACCCCTATACCTGTGGAGCGTCCAGGGAAAATTCCTATTGTGCCCATTTAGGCTGTAATGGGTTAGTCAATTATTCACACATACTAAAACACCTTTAATATTTGGTTAAAACCGAGTTAGCGCACCTAAAATCAGTTCAAGCACCAATGCTAAACTTCTTGCTGCCACTGTTCCTCGATATAATCAACAAGTCACCTTCCTCTGTTCAATCCCTTCCCGTAAGAGGGATTTATGTTTACAGCATGTTCCTTTTTCATCTTGCATTCATAGTGTAAGGGACCCGTCAGGGGCGCACGAACAGACACAGACAGTGTGAGGCCCTGACACTGGTCCCAACCCCTGTCCCTGCCATTTGGGGTGCCCGACTCCTTAATAGGTCGGCCCCAACCAGAAGACTGAGCACTACACTGAATAGTGTGAAAACACAAGACGCAGACAAACAATACAAACACAAGATGGGAACGCCAAGCAAGCCAAGTCGGTAACTATCGGGAACGCAGTACAAAGTCAGAAGGCAGAAGAATAAACGTGATCCAAGCCAAGTAAGGTAACCAGGGAGGCACAGAATAGAGTAGGTAAGTAACAGACAGAAAAAGACCAGTATAACCAGCAAAGAGAGGAGACAGAAGAGCCCTTAAATACCTTCCAGGAGAACTAAGGACAAAGGCAATAGGAGGAAGAAACAGAAGACCAGATAGGAAGGTAGAGCTGTCAATCACCAGATCAAGGAGCCAGGTTAACCCGTGGAGTGCTGGAAGATTCCTGGCCTAGGCGTCGGTCAGGAATCAATCAAGATAGCAGGGAAGAAAACCCAGTTCACACTAGTGAACACAAATGTAAACACTATGTCAAAAACCACGGCTTACGTCGCAACGGCCGTGGCCGGCGACCAGAACTCAAAGCTGGGGTCTTTCTGGCATGATCATGACACATAGCTTTGTTTTTATATCTACAAAGACCTGCAAGGGCTTGTTTTTCGCAAGACAAGGTGTATTTTTAAATGTTTTCCAGTAATGTACTGGAAAACAGAAACTTATTCTTTGTGGGGTGCAGTGCGAAAAGAAAAAAGCAGTTGCACCACTTTTGGGAGTTTTCGTTTTTAAGGAGTTCAATGTGGAATGTAGACGACATAGATTGTGTTCTACAGGTTGGTATGATCCCAGTGTCACCACAGAGTTTGTAGATGATATGTATTGTGTTCTACAGGTTGGTATGATTTCAGTGTCACCACACCACAAAGTTTGTAGACGATATATTGTGTTCTACAGGTTGGTATGATTCCGGTGTCACCACAGAGTTTGTAGACGATATATTGTTTTCTACAGGTTGGTATGATTCCGGTGTCACCACAGAGTTTGTAGATGATATATTGTTTTCTACAGGTTGGTATGATTCCAGTGTCACCACAGAGTTTGTAGACTATATATTGTGTTGTACAGGTTGGTATGATTCCAGTGTCACCACAGAGTTTGTAGACGATATATTGTGTTGTACAGGTTGATATGATTCCAGTTTTACCACAGAGTTTGTAGATGATATATTGTGTTCTTCAGGTTGGTATGATTCCAGTGTCACCACAGAGTTTGTAGACGATATATTGTGTTGTACAGGTTGGTATGATTCCAGTGTTATCACAGAGTTTGTAGACGATATATTGTGTTGTACAGGTTGGTATGATTCCAGTGTCATCACAGAGTTTGTAGACGATATATTGCTTTCTACAGGTTGGTATGATTCTAGAGTCACCACAGAGTTTGTAAACGATATATTGTGTTTTACAGGTTGGTATGATTCAAATGTCACCACAGAGTTTGTAGACGTTATATTGTGTTCTTCAGCTTGGTATGATTCCAGTGTCACCACAGAGTTTGTAGACGATATATTGTGTTGTACAGGTTGGTATGATTCCAGTGTTACCACAGAGTTTGTAGACGATATATTGTTTTCTATAGGTTGGTATGATTCCAGTGTCACCACAGAGTTTGTAGACGATATATTGTGTTGTACAGGTTGGTATGATTCCAGTGTTACCACAGAGTTTGTAGATGATATATTGTGTTCTACAGGTTGATATGATTCCAGTTTTACCACAGAGTTTGTAGACGATATATTGTTTTCTACAGGTTGGGATGATTCTAGTGTCACCACAGAGTTTGTAGACGATATTGTGTTCTACAGGTTGGTATGATTCCAGTGTCACCACAGAGTTTGTAGACGATATATTGTGTTGTACAGGTTGGTATGATTCCAGTGTTATCACAGAGTTTGTAGACGATATATTGCTTTCTACAGGTTGGTATGATTCTAGAGTCACCACAGAGTTTGTAAACGATATATTGTGTTTTACAGGTTGGTATGATTCAAATGTCACCACAGAGAGTGTAGACGATATGTATTGTGTTCTACAGGTTGGTATGTTTCCAGTGTCACCACAGAGTTTGTAGACGATATATTGTGTTGTACAGGTTGGTATGATCCCAGTGTTACCACAGAGTTTGTAGATGAAATGTATTGTGTTCTACAGGTTGGTATGAATCCAGTGTCACCACAGAGTTTGTAGACAATATATTGTGTTCTACAGGTTGGTATAACCCCAGTGTCACCACAGAGTTTGTCGATGATATATTTTGTTCTACAGGTTGGTATGATTCCAGTGTCATCACAGAGTTTGTAGACGATATATTGTGTTCTACAGGTTGGTATGATTCTAGAGTCACCACAGAGTTTGTAGAGGATATATTGTGTTCTACAGGTTGGTATGATTACAGTGTCATCACAGAGTTTGTAGACCATATATTTTGTTCTACAGGTTGGTATGATTCCAGTTTTATCACAGAGTTTGTAGACGATATATTGTGTTCTACAGGTTGGTATGATTCCAGTGTCACCACAGAGTTCGTAGATGATATATTGTGTTCTTCAGGTTGGTATGATTCCAGTGTCACCACAGAGTTTGTAGACAATATATTGTCTTCTACAGGTTGGTATGATCCCAGTGTTACCAAAGAGTTTGTAGATGATATATTGTGTTCTACAGGTTGGTATGATTCCAGTGTTATCACAGAGTTTGTAGACGATATGTATTGTGTTTTACAAGTTAGTATGGTTGTAGTGTCACCACAGAGTTTTTGCTGTGCACTCTTTGGGGGGAAAAAAAACAACTTATTTTTTTATTTATTTATTTGCTTTGCAGTGCCATTATCTGAGACCAATCATTTTTTTATTTCTCCATCCATCTTCGCAGACTGAAGTTTAGTTTTTCGTACCTTTGTGCAAATGTTTATTCCAATCTTTTGGGAACATAGCTTTTTTTTCTATGATTATAACTTTATAAGATAAACAGCATTATAGTTTAATGAAACTGACTTTTACTGATGCGATGCTACCAATTATTTAAATTTTTTAAAAATAATTAAAAATTATTTGGGGATTTTTTTAAATTTTTCTATCTACTTTTTTTCTACTTGTAATACCCCTATGATTCTGAACCATTATGCGGTGCAATCGCTTGTTCACTGCAGAACAGTGCACAATAATGGATCACCAATCCCAGCTGCTAGTGGCAGATCCTGGCTGTAACTAACAGCCGTTACCTGCTGCGTATGGTGCAAGCTCAGTGAGTGTGCCTGTTCCTTATTACCTTTTCCATTATAGATCTGGAAAGGGGTTTAATGCACAACCACTCGCTGGGGTACATTCCTTGGGTCAAACAGCACACTGGTATTCAAATGGTTAACACAGCTAGTTTCTACTTTTTCTCTTCACTGTTGTGCATAGATAGGCTTTAGGGGTCGTTTACACGGCAAGGGACAAATACCAGTCGGTTTATCCGACCGGTACTTGTCCTGTTTTGCGGCCGTCCCTATGGCCGCGGGGGTGAGGGCTTTTCTCCGCGATGAGCAGAGAAAAGCCCTCCCCTTCACATTGACATGCACATATTCCGTCCGAAAACCGTACTGAAGAATGTGCAAGCACAATGTTTTTCGGGCAGGTTTTTCAAACCGCCGGGCGGAAAACCCGTACAGTGGGGACTGCTGCACAGGTTTTCCATAGAAGCCCGTTGTGCTCGTTTGCGGCCGGTATTTCAGACAGTCTGCAAAACCGCAAACCGTCTGAAATACCGGCCGCAAACCCGTGCCGTGGGGACATTCCCTCAAGCAGTAAGGAACAAACAAAAATTACAGAAATTATAAAACACAGGATAACCAGCTTGATTGCATCTCCCCATTTCTGATTTGTTGTGACTGTTGCCATCAGATTCCTGAGGGTCTCAACTAGATCGCTCACCCCTTTCTTCTTCTCAGGCTATAGAAGGACTGCTCATTATATGCAGAGGACACTTGCAGGATATAATTCTAGCACATTATAACATCTAATAAGATCTCCTAACTAGACGGCTGAATAGCAGATAGCAAATAATTGAATTCTGCAGTTCCATAAGGTCAAAAACCCCAGCGATTGAAATGGGAGTAGCAGCTGAGTTCCTTGGTCATAGATACGCAGATGGGTATTGGAAACATCGATTGAATAGCGATGACTTTGCAGTATTACATTTTCATTTGTACTTTCTTGATGAGTCCCAGATGTTCAGAAGTGTGGTGCGGGCTCTGACATTGGGTGGTCTAACATTAAATAATAACACCTTTGATCCATATTAGCATGTTTAAAAAGCATACAAAAGGGAAATTTGGTTTTTATAGAGACTTCTGTCTCTAGCCTCAGGCAATTTTCTTCAACAGAGGCCCTATGGGTTACATATCTCATTGCATACAGTGGAATATGCTGTGGCCCTACATCACACATGTACAGCAAGGGGGACATGTATGAAAACTGTCTAGGTCTAAAACTTTCTTTGTTGCCCATAGCAACCACTCAGAGCGCCCCTCTCATTTTTTCAGAGCACTATATGAAATGAAAGGGGAACTCTGATTGGCAACAAGAAAAGTCTTAGACCGAGAGAGTTTTCATACATGTCCCTCCGAGAGCTTATCCAGATCTGATGCAAACACTCCTTAAACAGATGTTTAATTTGTGAGGATAATCGGATTACATTTTCTGTGGAAAAGAACCTCGTGTGTAATTTGCATGAAATTGAACTGCAATTGATTAATGTGATCTGCAACAAGAGATAAGTAGTGCCTGTGTAGGGACACTTATCTCTGTATGATTCAGACTCTAAGTCAGGCCCTGACACATCAGAATATGCAATTATTTTTTGACATGTCGTTAGAAAATCTCCACTGACGTGTGGTAGAGGGATAACATTTATCATGATGATCGATATTACTAATCGCACAAATTGAAAAGTGTGTGTGAGACTTCACCAAGTTGCAGAGTGTGTGTGTTTGTGTGTATACACACATCTACATTATACATCTATATATATATAGGATTCATGTAGATGTATAAATATGTGTGTATGTATATATTGTAAGAGGGCAAATGTGCCGTCGTGGATGGACGGTATGTGTCGCCGATGTCCCTGGCATCGAGGAAGTACAAGCCAAAATGTCTTTTGGTGTCAGTAACACTAGGTTGCTGACACCTATTTGTTAGTATATAACAGCGGCCTTAAGCGGCTGATCCGGGTTTTACTGGAATGGTCGAAGAGATGGGTGGGACGGCCATTCCCACACTCCAGGTCCAGGCTTTACCAGGCCTGTAAGAGCCTGGAGCTAGTGAGAGACAGGGTGTGGTTCCAAGACTGAGGTGTGAGTCAGTCTGTGGAGGAAAGAGCTCTGTGCTGGAGGTGTTCAGTGTGCTCTGTTATTTCCAGGATGATTGGATCCACTACCCAAGCATCTAATGGGTGAGACCGCCAAGCACTGGCGGAGGACTTATATGCACTGGTTTAAAGCTGAAGTAAGCTGCTGTTTTATTTGATTTCCACTTCTGTGGATGCTGTGTGGATAAAATAAACCACCTGTGTTATACCTGAACATTTGCCTGCCAGTCTGCTTACCCTGAGGCTACCGTTGGGCTACATCCTACAATATATATATATATATATAGTGATATGTGTAATGCCGTTACCAATTCTAAGGGACTACATCATGTGACCAGCCCCAGCCTATTAGATATAAGAGCAATCTATAAAAATCTGCCATTTTAGGCCAACCAGTTGTTGGTAAAACAGAGTTGCTGGTTATCAGTTGAGTTGCAGTTCCAGCATGAGAAGTCTCCCTAGACACAAAGCCGGCTGTGCACCAGGGACAGGCTGCCCCTCTCCCATGTGACAGGAGGTACACACAGAGCCAGCAAGCTGAGGAAGGCTTCACCATCTACAAAAAAATAAATAAAGACAGAAAGAGAAGTACAAGACAAGAACCTGTACATAAAGGCATCTGGGTTACGCAGAAGGGAAGAGAAAGCAAGTGATAATGAGTGAGAGAAACCAGACGACACTGGGAACACACACCCGGGTCCTTGGCGTGTGGACTGTGTGAAGGATATGGGGAACTCTCTCTACTTATGCCTGGAAGTGCTAGAGAAGCAACAGTTAGGGCTAGGAGGTCCCTGGTGAATTCCTGGGACTGAAGTGGTTGTGTAATAGGCTGATCTCAGTTGGCTTGCCTAGGTGAATGGGTCTATAATATATAGGTATTGGGTAGAAGTAAGTTAAATATATTAGTCCGGCCAATTTCTCATGTGGCCCCATGGGAAAATTAATTGCCCACCCCATATCTAGCCAGAGGTTGGTCAATAACTATATAGCGATGCAACCTTTTGTGAATATATTTTGCTTCCTACTGTCATCATTCTTGCAATTTTGATTAGAAAAAACCTTTGGTGTATGCTCTATGATGAGCTATCGAGAGGAAGGGTCTATATACTCTGTATGCACTAGGGCCCTTTTCTCCCTGTATTCATAAAACAAATGTATGGGAAACTTACCATACATTTTTGGAAAAATGCTGCTTTTTTCTGGTGACTCTTTTGGCCAAATCACTGGCTTCTCTTAAGGACTTAAAAAACATTTTAAAAACACCATAAAAACACTTAAAATAGAAAAACACAGTAAAAAGGTGTGTATGAAGACAGCACTAAAGGGCATGTGTCATCAGAAAATGACCTCTTGTTTAACTCATGTTTTTATATAAAACGCATTTTTAAAGAATTTTTATTTGTGTTTTTTTTTAAGTTCCCATATTGCTATAAATATTTTTAAAACTCCTGAAATCCTGCACTTTACACTATGGCCACTAGGCTTATGATAATCTGACACTTCCTGTTCTGTAGAGAAAACCTTTCAACAGTCTCATCATTATTAATCCTTTCAGGATTACGCTGAAAGATGACACCAATGTGTATAGATAACACAGGATCCACCATTCACGATAGAAGATAGTCACCACGCCGCTTCACCAATCCACCTGTATTGAGATGGACCCCATTGAGGGCTGTATTTGTGCATCTATGCCACATATATATTTTTGTATCCCCTGAGGAATCCCTTTTGAACAGTGGAAGGGGGAAAACGCGTTGGGATGTGGCAGCCTTCTCTAATCATTAATGAGAAGGCTTGTTTTTTTCATATTGCACATTGTGTTGCATATATGCCCTTCTTTTTAGATTCAGGGTATTTTTGTCGGGCTAGTCATCATTAATGGTTCCGTCCCTTTTGGGGCGATTACTCCATTGTTAGGAAGGTGGGAATTGAGGGAAAGACCAGGTGATGTATAATGCTGTGACCTTTATCCCCCCTTGTAATTTGGATAAAAATCATGGATGCTGCTCTTTGGGTCATAAAACCGTGAGTAATGAACATAAATCTATATTATTATTGATATATTTGTGAATGGTGAGAGAAATTCCACTATTCCTGGAGTGTTTATAGATAACTACCTTGCTCAAATTGAAGTGTATATGTTTATAGGGATTGGTGATTTATTAATATTTAGTGTTTAGGATTTGTATTTGATTTGCATTGTATATTTTAAATAATCTATTAAAAGTTATATTTTAGCAGGGCTGAAAACCAATTTCCCATTCAAGTGGGTAGCGGAGTCCTTTATTTATCTGGGCGTTCGCATACCTGTGAGGAGGGATCAGGCGCATGATCTAAATTTCCTTGCTCTTGCCCGAGCAATAAAGGCCGACCTGACCAAATGGGATCGGAAAGACTTTTCTTGGGTGGGTAGGGTTAATATTGTTAAAATGAACGTTTTGCCCAGATTATTATACTTATTTCAAACTATCCCAATAAAGATCCCAAATTCCTTCTTCCAAGACGTCAACAGAAGTCTTAGGACCTTTATATGGTCTCATAAACCTCCAAGGATAGCGAGAGATACACTAATTAGGCCAAAGGAGAGAGGGGGTTTGGCTCTCCCGGATCTGAAAACTTATTATGTTGCCTCGGTTGTGGCAAGAATAGTGGATTGGTTCCACAGTAGGCGGACAAAAAGTTGGGTACAGATGGAGGAGGCTATGTGTGGTGTTCCTCTCACCTCATTACCATGGCGTGGCCCTGGCCTGGCTAAAGGGGAAGCTGCCCAATTGCCACTTATAGCGCATGTTACTCTTGTGGCGTTTAAAATATATGGACGGCAGCATAATTTATACACTCCAGATGGTCCTCTCACACCAATAAAAGGCAATCCAGAGCTTACAATCTCAATTCCCTGTCTGTTCATGCATGATGCCCAGGGACTCAGACCAAAGACGTTCCGGGACTACACCATTTCTTCTTCCTTCAGGCCCTATGAGGACTGTGTGCCCCCACAAAACAGGTCACCAAATGCCTGGATGCAATACATGCAGCTCAGGCATTTCTTTATTTCTCCAATAAAACCAGGAGAGACTTAATGAGAGCATTGACTGCGTTTGAATCTCTTTGTGGGCATCAGCATAAGCTGAAGCACTTGATTTCACTAATATATAACTTGGTAATAAACTTGTCCGCTGCGGGACTGCACTTCCAAACCAGTTGGGAGAGAGAGCTAGGTTACTCTGTCCCAGACGAGGAGTGGCATAAGGCCTGCATCTTAGCCCACAAAGCCTCAATCTCCTGTAGGATCCAGGAGTTGAACTATAAAGTGTTAGCTAAGTGGTACCGTGTACCGACGCTATTACACTTCATGTTCCCAGCGGTCCCTGCTGTGTGTTGGAGGTGCGGAATTGCTCCGGGGATATGTCTCATATTTGGTGGGGATGTGGGGAATTACGTCCTTTTTGGTCGAAGGTTATTGCTGTAATCAAAACAGTCACGGGAATACAACTCCAGGATGACCCGTCTGCGCTTTTGTTATATTTGTTGCCTATGAGTGTACGCACCCTCAAAGGAAGCCTACTAATCTTCCTCTTGACCGCCCGAGAAAGTGGAGATCCACTCAGGTCCCATCTATGGCAGAGTGGTTCCGGGAGATTCTCCAGTTACAGCGCATGGAGGAGCTTAGGGCAGATCAATCCCAAGCCCCTGAGAGGTTATATAATACGTGGGGAGATTGGATTGAATTCACGGCCTCCCCGGAGTTCCGGAGTTATAACTGATTATTAGTTGTCGGGAGTCCAGATCATTCTCTCAGTCGTTACAAGTCCATTATCTCGGGTGGGATTGGTGGGCAGGAGGGCCTGTCGGGCCGTACTCAGGGTGCCGCATGATTAGTTGCATTATACTTTGTTCCTTTTTTTTCTTTTTGTTATTAGATCTATTAGTGTATTGTTCTGCAGTTAGGTAGGTTATGAACCAGAATTAACGTGCAGCAACTAAGCTAATGTTTATTGAATAGGGACAGTGCTGTCTGACTGTGAGCTTTAATGATAAGAATAATCGATTTGGTCATTAGGTATTGTCACTTGAGATGTGTGATTTCTGCAATGTTTGATCCTCTTTCCTAGGAAGGGAATAATGTTCTGATAATTACATGAGTTTTTCTGTATGGGATATTGGACTCTTACCTGATTGTACTGTATTGACTGCATAATAAAATGGTTGAATACGAAAAAAAAAAAAAAGTTATATTTTAGTGGGGCCCTTTTGGTAATTTCTGTGAATTTTCACCACTCCCCTTCTCCTCCTCCCTGCACACTGACTTCTTCCCAGGTCACAGAACATGCCCACAACACTCTACTATAGAAGTCAATGAGTTGGCTCCTGTTCACAGGCTCCTATATCCATGAAGCTGCTGTAAAGCATCTCTCTAAATGCTGTTTAAAGCAGCTGAGGAAAGATGGCCGCCCCCATAATCCTAATACTAATATGTATCAGTATCATATTTTAATTAGCAACAAAGTAATTAGTGATAGCTTCCCTCTTGAAGCCGTGTAATAGGAGAAAGAGTATCTCATGGTTGTGTTGTATTCAGGAGTCATTGCAGCTACTGCCCTTAGCACCAAACTAATAAACTCTCGGCTGTTGGCCCATACAACATGGTCTGGGAGGACCCAATCTCCACAGAGCAATCATTCCTGGACGAAATCCTTCACCTTTCTAGACCTATATTTATAGTACACGCTTCTGTAGAAAATTAGATCAGTAAGTAATTTATCGTCATAGAGACCTAACACAACCGTCGCTCTCATTGTTCCAGACCTAGATTGCAAAGCAGAAATTGTTTTAATTGTGTCTTTTTTCTTTGTGTCTTGTTATCACTACTGTACAGTGCGCTATTGTTTTATGACACATTTTATGACTATTTTTGTGCTGTGCTTCTGTGGTGCCAGTGTCGGTCCCTAAGCATTTTAACATGTACTTTGTGATTTATAGAGAAATAAATGTTTTCAAGCACTTCCCGGCCTATGTACTTGATGATTTGAAGAAATAAATTCTTTAAAGTAGATACTTTAGTGGAATGAAAAGATTTTTCTTCCCCAGTGTGTAGCTTTATGACATTAAAAGGAATTTTCTAAATACCACACATTTTTCAGGCAAATAACTTTTGGTAACAAATGTTTATGTAAAAGTTTCTCGGTAGTTTGTGTTGTACCACAGATTCCCATAAGGACCCATTTAACATGTCCACTTTAAAGGGGTTGTCTCACTACATTGATTCCTCTCACCTCAGTCCTGTTTTCTTGGTTTCATTTGAATTCAGGGGCGTGTTTACTGGTTTCTTCTAGGCTGCAGTAGAAACCAGGTCTGTAGCTACAGCAACCAGTGCTGGCAACCTATCAGGAGAAATCAAACAGGTCTGTAGCTATAGCGACCTGAGGAACTGATGCAGCCAATACAAGAGGGGAGATCTAGGAATAGGTAGGATACTGTAAATGGACACATATTGCAAAGTTACTTGTTTTTGCAAGATCTTTTACATAAAAAGCAATCTTTGTAGTGAGACAACCCCTTTAAGGATATAGGTTGTCCTCTAACTCTGAACTATTTGTGTGAACCTCCCAATGACCATATTTCCTGCTCTGTGTCCCCTGCCTGGTAATTTGTTCTGTGTTTTCTCCTTGTGTGCCATGCACTAGCCTAGTGGCCTAGCGGGATGCCCTGGGCACAGTACTTGATGACTCCTGGCAAGCTCTGAACTTTCTCCCATTCGGATGTCGATTAATAATGCCACACAACTTCATTAACTTTGTTACTGATATAGAAATAGGTAGTTCATGTACTTAAAGGGGTTGTCTCACTACAATGATTGCTTTTTATGTTAAAGATCTTGCAAAAACAAGTCACTTTGCAATATGTGTCCATTAACAGTGTCCTACCTATTCCTAGATATCCCCTCTTTTATGGGCTGCATCAGCTCCTCAGGTCGCTATAGCTACAGACTTGTTTGATCTCTCCTGATAGGCTGCCAGTGCTGGTTGCTATAGCTACAGACCTGGCTTCTACTGCAGCCTAGTGGAAGCCAGCAAACACGCCCCTGAATTCAAAATGAAACCAAGAAAACAGGACTGAGGTAAGATGAATCGATGTAGTGAGACAACCCCTTTAATGTATATGTGAAATGGATGGAACCTCAACGGGGCTCTACATCCTAGTGGGGTCTCCAAATTATCTTAGGATATAAAGGTGCAGCACCGAGAAAGAAAACTTACCATCTTTGCTGGGCCCCCATCACATAGTTTCATAGTTAGTTTGGTTTTAAAAAAGACACTGCCATCGTTCAACCCAAGGTGGGGAAAATGTGGGGGGAAGGGAGGGGACAAGGACTTAAACCCGGCTTCCCATGGTTAATGCCCCAAAACCCCCAAGGGAAGAACCAACCCGCCCCCAGTATAGACCCATATCTACCCCAGAGCCCCCACCCGGGCCCGGATCCAGAATTTTACCTAGCTAGTACGCATTAATTCTTTTTTCCAGGTAGGATCTAAAGCCTTTTTGAAACTCTCTACAGTTCCTCTGTGACCATCCCAGGCAGGCTATTCCACAGATTTACAGTTCTTTCGGAAAACGCTTTTCCTCTGGAGATTAAATCTTTTTTTTTCTGTCAAGGGAATGTCCCTTTTCTTTTAGGGGGGGTTCACCTGAAATAATTTTTCCCCATACTTTTTGTAGGACCATTTATATATTTAATAAAAAAATCTGTCCCCCCGAAGCCGTCTTTTCTCAAGACTAAATAAGTTTAAAAATTTTACTAACCTTGGGCCCCATAACTAAAAGCTCCCTTCCCCTTATAATTTGGTTGCCGTTAATGGTGGAACCTCAACGGGGCTCTACATCTAGTGGGTCTCCAAATTACTTGGTTATAAAGGTGCAGCACGAGAAAGAAATCACACCATGCTTTGCTGGTCCGCATACACTTTCTGTCTTTATTCTCAAAATGGCAGGCTTTTATTCTCTTTTGTGTTAATAAGATAAGAAAGCATCACATGGGCCTAGCTGTTGGTTTGTGATTGGTAACATCCTTATTTGGGATATACTTCCTTTAGCTCAGGAATGTCCAAACCTTGGGTGTAGTCCCGGAAAAAGGCTCCATCTTGGACTATAGAGCAGTTATCTCTATAAGCATAATATGTAGCGGCCATTTTAGAAATACATTAGAGAAAAGAGTTATACAGGCAGTTTTTACGTGCCGTGGGCAAAGGCATACGTGGTGTTATACTAACTAAAACATTAAAATGGAGACACAAAGGATCACACATATAACACTTTTGTTCCCATCCACAACATATGTATAAAAGTGATAATTAGTACATGAAAGAAATAAATCACACCATGCTTTGCTGGCCTGAATACACTTTCTGTCTTTATTCTCAAAATGACAAGCTTTTATACTCTTTTGTGTTAATAAGATAAGAAAGCATCACATGGGCCTAGCTGTTAGTCTGTGATTGGTTACATCCTTATTTTGGATACACTCCCTTTAGCTCAGGAATGTCCAAACCTTGGGTGTAGTCCCGGAAAAAGGCTCCATCTTGGACTATAGAGCAGTTATATCTATAAGCATTATGTAGCGGCTATTTTAGAAACACATTAGAGAAAAGAGTTATAAAGGCAGCTTTTATGTGCCATGTGCAGAGGCATACATGGGCTTATACTAACTAATACATTAAAATGGAGACGCAAAGGATCACACATATAACACTTTTGTTTCGAACCACAACATATGTACAAAAGTGATGATCAGTACATGAAATTGTATCGAGGATTTTGCACTCCAGTGTGTACCTCCACACCGCTCTGTCCAGCAACTAACAGATGGTGGCACAGTTCTCACAGCCCTACCCAGACAGCCTCGCCACCCTCCAATTGCCCATTGAGGGCAACCATGATACTGCGTGAAGCAAGGAAAATGTCCTGCTTGAGAGTAGAGAGAGATCGAGATCCAACTCCACTCTGGATCTAGCGTTAGTAAGCCGCATTCACAGACATCCTTTTTAAGGGCTGTGAGTTCCTTATCAGAGTTCTCTCTCAGACTAGGAAAGAAGAGGTGCTGCAACCTGAGGAAGCCGGTTACTGGAGTGACTATTGTTTATGGTGCTGGCGCTGGGCCATGGCCGGGACAATGGGTAGGCAAAGGTAGGCGACCGCCTAGGACGTCACTTCATCCCAGGCAGAATCGAGGGCGCTAGGAGGTCTGGAGGGGGCTGAATTTTCCATGGGGGGGGCGTGCTTTGTGCCTTATTTGCCTAGGGCACCAAAGGACCTTGTCCGAGCCCTGCTCAGGGCATGGTTAGTAAGGGAATTTTAATGTTTAGTATGAGTTTACAATTTATGTTGTGTGTATTGTACCTTGATCGGTTACTGTGTGAAGAGTGAAGTCTAAAGCTGGCTTAGGTTAGATTTAACCCAACTACAGCTTTGGAGTAACTTGTATTGATGTGTGAGGAATCCATCTAACCAAGAAGACGCCCATCTTGTGAGCTAATTGGGCCCGAGATATTAATGTACTGATCTGCCATATCATTAAAACCTTTGATATCTCAGATGAATAACATTGATTACCTTATGACAATGGCTCCTGTCATGGAGTGGGATATATTAGGCAGCCAAAAAAAATATTAATACATATGTAGCTGGATAAAACATTTAGATCCAGTCTGATGATATATTTCGGATCAGGAATGAAATACTCATTTAGGGCAAATTGGTTCTGGCCTTATGGGTTCCAAGTCTGCATCAGTGGAGGAAACTAAGCTTGAAGAGGTTTTGCCACAGTCTCATCTCATACCTTTTACATACAGCTCTTCAGCTCTGTGTGCTCAGAAGGGGGTGTGTGTGATTTGTTTGAATTGCCTATCATGTGACCCAGCAGGATGACATTACCAGGCCTTTCCTCTCTGTAGTCAAAGAAAGGTGTGTTTATGTAAAGCATTGTGAGTAGTGGAGGAGAGGTAAAGTTTTTGCCTCCAGGCACAAGGGTCCCTCGGTTCAAATCCCTGCAGGAACCAAACCTGTGTTATTTTTTTTTTCTTTTTTATCAATGCACAGACCTCATTGAGGTTTTATTTTTTATTTATTTGCACTGTTTGACTAATGCTAAGGAGTACAGAGGACGGGAGTAGAATGACAGCACCTGGGGTTTGAACACTCAGTAGCTACCTGAGAGGAGAAGTGATGTCTGAGCATGTCTGACCAGGAGTGAGAAGCTCTCAGCCCTGGTCGTGTCTCCTGGAGACGAGCTGTAAACAATGGATCACTAAAGGAGCAGCTAAAACAAAAACGGTGCAGAATTTTTAATAATGAAAAATGGTGAAAATGTTTATTTCATTTGCAAGCTTCCCACGTCAATTTTACTTCATAGCAAAACCCCTTTAAAAAATACCCTTGATCCCCCTTCATCTACATCATTCCCATGCTTGATGGAATTTGATGGACATCTGTCTTTTTTCACCTGTACTAACTATGTAACTATGTAAATGAGCAGTCAGTTTTGGAACTTTATGTGTTGGTAGCATGAAAAATGGGTAAGTGTAAGGATCTCAAAGACTTTGCCATGGGATAAATTGTGAAGAATGGACAACTGGGCCAAAGCATCTCCAAAATGGCAGTGGTCCGAGGATGGGCAACCAGTTGACTTGTCAGGGATGTTACTGTTGTATATGGATTATTGATATGTATGCTGAGCAAATACTTGCTTGTCTGGCCCAATCCCATGGAAGGAAAAGTTTCTGAAAAATTAATTACTGGTAAAGATCACAAAGTGTAGCAAGTGTGACAAACTATGTGCCACCTTCTGACTTTCTTCCTAATAAATTAGTTTAATACTTTAAGACCATAACGATGCCTCTGCACACACAATACAATATCAGTAGCACCCTAGAAACACTAAAAAACAGTCAAAAAGGACATAAGAATTTGTTGGAACAGCATTTCTGTTTATATGTAAATATATGAAAAAATTTGAGGTTTTTTTAGTGTCATTTTTTTTAAACAAACTTTTAAATGCCCACCAACCGCGGAAAGTTGACCCCAAATTTCAGGGGGGAAAACCTATGCTACATGTATCCCTTCTAGGTGTTTTTCGCCTCCCACTTAAGGGTTTTAAAATTTTAATTTATAATTTTTTTTTATAGCCCCAAACATTTTTTTGCAGCACTTTACAATTTTAGAGGGAATAAATACAGAAAAAAAGACGGAAAATTACACAGGGAGCTATTACGTTTGAGACACAAGGTTTTGGGGGGGCCCCTGCTCGCAAGAGCTTACAATCTTTAAAGGGTTTCCTGGGAGGAAAAGGGGGGAGAAGTGTTTAAAAATTTTAAAGGGCCCAGCCTTGTTTCAAAAAATATGGGGGGGTTTTAAAAAAAAATTGGGGTAAACCCCGGCCACCATGACAGTACATCTATAACAGAAAAAGTGCCTGTGGCCCCCTAGTGTAGGGAGGGGCAGAATTTGTGTGTGATAGAAGGTGGGGGTTAACAATTTTGTGGTTTTGGTTAAAGGGCCCGCCCGGGGGAAGTTTTGTTTTTCCCACACTCTTAAAAATTGGAAAGGGTGGGATTGTGCCTGATGGTTCGTGGTTGGTGTTTTAAAAGAATGGGTTTTCAGCACGTGCAAAGTTGAAGAGGGATGGGAGGTTCGGTGGCTGGGGCCTGTAGTTTGATGTTCCCTAGCTTTAGTGGAGGAGAGGGGTTGGGGGGTATAGAAAAGAGAAGAGGGGGGGAGGGTGTTGGGGGGTGCAGG
Source organism: Phyllomedusa bahiana (assembly GCA_025379985.1). NCBI lineage: Eukaryota > Metazoa > Chordata > Amphibia > Anura > Hylidae > Phyllomedusa > Phyllomedusa bahiana. The sequence goes on from JAODAL010003506.1 coordinate 56,130, forward strand.
CCCCCTTTGGGGAGCTTTTGGGTGAGAGTGATTTGAAGGGCCCCTTCTATCGATAACCAATTGGGGGGTATTTTTTGAACTTTTCAAAAAATTTGGGAAAAAACCAAGGGGAAAATTTTACAATTTTCTGCCCTTTTTTGGCAAAAAGCCATAATTTACTCTCTATAATAGTTTAATTGATTATCAGATTTCACAAATCAAATATTACTGTTGAGAAAAAAGGGCTGTTGTGATTAAATTGTTGTTTCATTTTGCCATGGGTTACGGATTTGTTTTTTTCCAAATTTTTTTTGTGGTTTTGAAGGGTTTTTTTCCTTTGGGAATACTTTACTCTTTTAAAAGGTTTTAAAAAATCCATAAATTGAAAAACCTTGCTTTTCCTGACCCCTCAGCGGTTTTCCACGGAACCCTTTCCCCTTTTCACCAAATTTGCATTCTTTCTTGTAGATGTTCTTTGGGTTGGGGGCTTTGGCTTTTTTAAATTAGCCAGAAGCAGCTGAGTCGGCAAGAACATTTTTATGAGCACTGTGGTTTGCTATCAGGGCCTTTAGCATCAAAAATTTTTTATTCCCCTGTTTTCCAGGAAAAAAAAGCCAAGGAAGTTTCAAACAGCAACAAAAATTTACTAATATGACATGTTTTCACTTTTTTTTAAGGGAAAAGTTTAGGGCAGGTTTACTAATTTGCAAAAAGCTGGTCCCTGCAGAAAAAAATTCACTGCCTATCCTATACTATATTGTTACATGTGATATTACATTTTTTTGACCCCTTTTTTTGGCCCTTTTGTTTGTGGCATCCTAAAAGGTTCCCCAAAAAAATTTCCCCCAAAAAAGATATCGACTCGATTGCCCTTTTTTAACCCAAAATTTGAAAACTTTTGGGTTGGCCCCCGGGATGCTCCGGGCCCTGTACACATTGACTAAATAGGGACAATTGGGACTTCAGTTACCCTACAGATGTCAATGGCCTTTTGTGGTTTATTTTTAAAATTTTTTTAGAAAATTCTGGTGGATTTTTAAAAAAGGGGGCCCCTTTTTAAAAAACAGTATGTGAATGAGGCCATACTAAATCTTAAAAAAAAAAGGTTTTTATTCCCCACGCTTATTTGAGGCTGCACTTGGGGGCCCTTTTTACACTGCAGTGCACTAAATTTTCCGACCCCCCAAAATTTTGGGTGCGGGATTACCTGCTGTTTTCCCTGGTGTGGAGGTGAAAGTGAATGGGGTACAAAACCAGAGCCTTTAAAATGTATTTTTAAAAAATCGCGTTATAGTAGCGCTTTTCGGTACTTGCCGTTTTTGCCGGGGAAAAAGCTTTTGTTTCCCCCATACCCCAATTTACGTTTAGCTATACTTAGGTTATGTGGGGGGTTTCTGACCCCATTGATTTTGGGGAAATCCAAGCATTTCTTTTTGGGGGAGATGGCACGGGAAAATAAAAAGGGGCTTTGAAAATTTAAAATTAAAGTAGACGTTTTACTCCAAAGAAGGACTGAAGTTGAAAATTACATCAAGGGCATGTCCCCACGGCACGGGTTTTCGGACGGTTTTTCAGATGGTTTGTGGTTTTGCAGACCGCCTAAAAAACCTGCCGAAAATTAGTACAATGGGGCGCTATGGAAAACCTGTGCAGCAGTTCCCACTGCACGGGTATTCCACCCAGCGGTTTTTCCGCCCATGGGTCGCCCGAAAAACTTTCTACGTGCACATTCTTCTGTCCAGTTTTCGGACGGAATATGTGCACGTGCAGGTGAAGGGGAAGGGCTTTTCTCCACTCATCGTGGAGAAAAGCCGCCCCTCCTCTCCACCTCCCACAGCCGCGGGGACGGCCGCAAAACAGGACAAATACCGGTCGGATAAACCGACCGGTATGTGTCCCTTGCCGTGCGGACTAATAATAATCTGGTGCCTGAATCTTGGTGGTGCTTGCTGAGACACACAGTTCTTTAAAGGTGGTTTAAACTGACAGTTCTAATGCGTCACACATTTTTAGTAAATCCTTGTCAAGGGCCAAACAGAGTCAGGAGCATGGTCTATTAAAGACTGTGTACCCGCAGGATCATCATGACCTCTATACATTATTGTTATTTGAAGCAGGAAAGATACATTTAACATGGAGTATTGACAGACTAAAGGGTTAGGAGTCTTTAAGAAGTTTAATTGGTTTAAATTGGTTGTCTCACTACAAGGATTGCTTTTTATGTTAAAGATCTTGCAAAAACAAGTCACTTTGCAATATGTGTCCATTAACAGTGTCCTACCTATTCCTAGATATCCCCTCTTGTATGGACTGCATCAGCTCCTCAGGTCGCTATAGCTACAGACCTGTTTGATCTCTCCTGATAGGCTGCCAGTGCTGGTTGCTATAGCTGCAGACCTGGTGTCCTCAGCAGCTCATCACTGCAGGCCAGTAAAGTCAGTAAACTTGCCTCTGAAATCAAAAGTTAAACCAAAAAAACAGAACTGAGGTAAGATGTATGAGACAACCCCTATAAGTTACTAGTCAGGTGATGCAACACTCCTATTGCCCCCTAATTTCCAGCTCATTATTACTTTCAGTTATTTCATCACAGGCACAAAGTTAAAGTAATTGGAATTCAACCTCAGACCAGGAGATAGTCTACAACGGTTCCGTTGCATCACCAGTCCAGTAATTTAACCCCGCATCTGCCAAAACCTGTATGTTTAGTGATAAGTTTAGAGAAAAAAGACTGGGTTTAAAGACACCGAATTTCAATTTTTAGGTCTGACCTATTTCAAACTGAATAGGGCCCCGTTCAATCAACGCTAATGACAACTTTTGTGGCGCTGTATGGATGACCATAGCAGTTATAACTATAACATTTCCAAAAACAGAGATGAAAAGGCTGAAAAGATTCCTTTTTTAAACTGCCCTTTTGGGGGAAAAAAATATTTTCTGTGTACGGCATTAAAAAATTGCCATGCCATAGGAAGATTAAATCTCTCCAACTCATCCAAAACCCTTCAAAGCCATACGAATAGAAAATTACCTTTGCAGAACTAAACCAGTGTTGTGTTTACTTTTTGTTCAGGTCGACAAACAGATTATTTCTGACAGGACTACAACCCCATTATCTACAGAGAGGGGGGGCCCAGCAGCTTTACCTGAACGGTATTTTGTAGAGTATAAAGTTAAAAAAACCTTTTTAAAATGGGTTTTCTTTAAACTTAATTACCCTTTTCCCAAATGGCTGTATCACAGCTAGGCATTGTATGGAGTCCTACGGGTAAGTTCACACCATGGTTTTATGTGGAGTTTGTCTGGATGTTAAAATCCACGTACAGTCCGACTCTCATTCATTTAAATATGCAATTTATGCTGTGAAGAACAGCGGAGATTTTCTCCCCCATTGATTTTAAATCCATAGTGAGGAAGAAAAAGAATGGACATGACCATTCTTTGAAGCAGGTTCTCCTTGGATTCCGCTTCTGCGAGTTATGTGACTGAGCCCCATTGAATTTAGGGCTAACCTGCATCCAAATCAGAGACAAAAAAATGGCCTCTGCAGAGTAACAATCCTCAGTATAGCCTCAGATTTCTGCTGAGCTTTCCACATCAGATTTTTCAGATAGGAAAAACTTGACATGTGAACTTATCCTAAGGGGGTTTTCAACGGGAGGGAAATGCTGCAGGGGTTCTTGTAAAAAAACCACAGAAATTTTATTTATATATTATATATATATATATATATTATATATATATAATATATTATATTATATATATATATATATATATATATATATATATATATATAAAACCCCACAAAGGTATTGTAGAAGGACCGCCGCCCTTTTTTTTCCCCAGGGATGCGTGCTCGGCAAGGGGTTAGCACAAGGAATGGCCACCATCTTGGATTTAGCAACTCGCAGGATTTGGCACTGCTCTAAATAGCTCTACCTTCTAAGGCCCTCTAACAGCCCTTTGAGGGAAAAACATAATACCAATGTGACCCTCCGTGATAATGAGCTTGCCCCCTCCGCCTTTTCTCCGCTGTAGAGCTTGGACTTCATGGACCTGTGTCTTTTTCAACTTTATCAACTGTGTAACTAATAAGGTGTCTTTCGTTCTCCAGATCGGTAAACTGTACAGTGAGCTGGATGTGGTGAAGATGAAAGAAGAGTCTGTCGGGATTTGCTTTAGAAAAACCCCCGGGGGGGAGAGCTTTAAAGAAGAATGGACCTCTTGAGGTATCTCCCTTTTTCTGAAAAAGGGGGTTGCTCAATGTTTGTGGGATGGGAGGGCAGTCCATTTTATGTTTATTCTTCTCATGATGTTAAAACTTATATCAGGTTATTAAAAAACATTTAAACAAAGACAAAACCAAACCCTTTTTTTGGGGGAAATTTCCTTTTTAATCCCAGTTTTTTTAAAAGGGATGCTTATTGATCAGCTTCAAACATGTAGACAAAGGTCAATAAACATACCCAATTTTTTTTCTGTTTATTTTGTTCTTTCAAGGGTTCAGCAGGTTATCTATGTGCTTTTTATAGTGCCCTTTTTAGGGAACGACCACCTCTGTGTTCTAGTACTTAATGTACTTGTAATATCAGTCCTTGCTGTGTCTTATCACCGGGGAAAAGGGGGGGGTGGCTACAAACCCAGAGGGGGAGTTTGGGAACCCTTTAAACCATTTGTATTTATTTTTTGCCTACATGTTTGAAGCTAGTCATGCTCAAATAAGTCCCTGTTTGGCTCAAAACTGTGCAGTTTTTTATCATCTTATTGGGTGTGTGACTGTGTCAGCATTTCTGAAAATGTTAATTTTTTCCGGGTAGCATATTGGCTAGAGTGGCTCTATGGGGTTTAATTAGTCCCGCCCTGAGATTGAATTGGCCCCAAAAAATTTTGTGTTTTTTCAACACTGGGTTTAAAACCAATTTGTGAAAAAAATGGAGTTTGAGACTAATTTTTAATAAAAAACTCATGAAAAAATTCCCCCCCAGAGGCGCTTTCTGAACTTTTGAGCGGCACGTTAAATAAAAATTTAATATTAAAAAACACATAAAATATTAACAAAAAAAAAAAAACCTTGACAGCCCTACCAAAGACAACTCAAAACCTTAAATCACTTTTATATAAATGTCCACGTTTGAAAAGTGACACAAACACGCTTTTTTTTTCCACTCAATAAATCCCAAAAAGGCAAAACCAACTTTAAAAAAATAAAATAAATCCCTTTTTCCCTTTATATATTATAAAAAAAAAAAAAAGTCTAAAGTAAAAATTACATAAAGCCTTTTTTTCATGGAAAAAAAGCCAAATATTAATGTTTAACTGGGGGTGGGGGATGCATTCAAACCTGCGTTGTACTGGGGAAAAGGGAAAAAAATGTCCCCAAATTTAGGAAGTGGGGGGAGGAAAAAAACCGGGGTAGGAACTGGTAAACTTTTGTTAAATTAGTGAAAATAAGTGTAGTGCCCCTTTTTTATGGGTCCTCCTCAGCTGTTGTTTTGGTGGTAGTACCAAAAGCGGGATTGTTTGCTCCAAATCCGGTATTTAAAAATTTGGATGCCCCTTTGGGCACTTAAACTCCAAGGCCGCTGTCTGTTGTGGCCCCTGATTGTGGGGTATCATTCCATGGCTATTGCAGCCAGAGGCTTAGTGTAGACCTCCATGCCTGCCATGAATGTACTCCTATTACACTATTAACGTACACCTTTACACCCTGCCCCAAAGGCCCGGGGGATAATTGGTTTTAAAAAGTAAGACTATATAATTGCAGTTTAAAATTTGTACTGTGTTTTAAGGAAAAGCAATTTAAGTGAATCCCAGGGGACTAAATTTTTTTCAGTAATAAAAATGTAAAGTTTTTAAAAATTATGGTACATGTATGAACGCGTCTCCTAAATTTTTTTTGCACATTGAGCCCCAAAAAAAGGGGTTGTTCTATAGTTTTAAAGAACGGGGGTTCACCCAAAACTTGGGCCCAAATCTGCACTGTTTCCAAACTTTTTAAAAGCGGAAAAAATTTTGGGGGGGCCAAAAAAATGCCTTACAAATTTTGGGCATAAACTTTTATAAATACTTTTCGCATTTACACTCCTCTTTTATTTTTAGAAATTTGGGGTGTAGCGCTAAGTTACCCTACATTTTCACCCCTTTTCCGTTTTTTTAGTTAAAATCCCCTTCAGCCCAATTTTTACCCAAAATTAAAAAAAAATAGAAGTTTTTACACTTTTAAAAAGGTACTGCTTTTCTTCCCAATCCCTTTTTAAAATAAAATTCCCCCAAAAGTCAAAAACTGTGGCTTTTTTTTGGGGATTGGGGTTTCCCCGAAAGAAATGGGAAATAACAAAGGATCAAAAACCCCTGCACCCCCAAAAATTTGGTTTTCCCAAAAAAAAAACTTTGAAACCCGCCCAAAAAAAAAAGAAATTTTCTCTCAAATTCTTCTGACTTTAAAAAAATTTGGTATTATTAAAAAAAAGTTTCTGACCAAAAAAGATGTTACGTTTTTTTATAATGAAAAAGTGAATATTTAAAAACAAAACCCCCCACCCCCAACAAAAAGGGAAAAATTGCATTTTTTTTTACGTTTCCCCCCCACAAAGTTTTTTTTTTCCAATTTTTCCCCGGGAAAAATTTCGTGGGGAAAAAAAAATTTTTTACTCAGCCACCCAAAATTTTACAAGTTTTCCCCCTTTTAAAAAAAAAGAGCGAGGCCCGTAGTTGACTCATAGGTGGGCCTCCCAAAAAATGAGAGACAAAATGAGAAAAACCCAAAACCCGAAAAAAACACATTGGTTTTTGTTTTGGGGAAAAAATTTTTTTGTAAATTTTGGTTGGGAAAAATTTAAATATTTGATCAATAACAAAAAATTCATCTCAATAATTTGTTTTATATCCTTTTTTGACAAAGACAGGGGTCAAAAAGTTTTCTGTTTAAATCTTTCACAAGGTTGGCCCCAATTTCTGCTACTGGTTTGTTGGGCCATTTTTCCTTTCCCGGGAGATCTTATCTAGAGCAGTGGGTGCTTGGGGCTGTCGGCTGGGCAACACAGGGCTTTCAACTCCCTTTCCAAAAGGGTTTTTTATGGGGTTGTTTTTGGAGATGGCTTTGGGCCCCTCCAAAACCTTGTAATGCTTCTTATGAAGCCACTCCTTTATTGGGCCCCGGCGGGGTGTTTGGGGAATTTAAATTTTTTTTTTTATGCTGGGAAAGGGGCCCAGGGGCCCCATTTCATCTTCCCAAAGCCAAATTTCTGATGGAATGAGGTTTTGCACGTTCATGGCTTTCCTTTTATTTTTTTTTTGTACACGGATCAGTCGTCCTTTTGGTTTCCCCTTTTTCCCGAGAACAAACCCCCCAAAAGCATGTTTGGTTTTCATTTAAAAGGTTATTTTGGGCTCAAAGTTAAAACAAGTTCCCTTTTGGGGGCCCAAGTAAAAGGAGAAAAATGGGGGAAAAAAAATTAATGGGCCCTTTTTCCGGAGGGGGGTTAGGGAGGAAAAATGAAAAAACCCAAAAAATTCCCAAAAAACGCTTTCGGGCCTTTAAAGGGGTTGTTTCCCACCATAGGGCTTTGGGTGGGGATAGCCCAGGGTTTGACATCAAAAAAACTGTTTGGTGTGGGTCCCACCTTTTCTTGTTTAATGGAGAGTTATGCGCGGTTTCACTGCCTCTCCCTTCTGTTTCTTTGGACATTTTTTTTGTACACTAAAATCCCTCCCAAAATCAAAAGACCCCAGAACAAAAAGCATTTATGCACAAGTGGGAACCAGTTCTCCAAATTTGCTCCGTAAAATCTCAGGGGCCCTTTTCTTTGAGATAAGGAAAAGGGTTTAACAGTGGGGGGGGCCCAAGCCTATAAGGGTGATGGATTTTTTTAGTGAAATTTAAAATTTAAATTTTTATTGGTGAGAACATCCCCTAAGGGGGGTTTTTTTAACCTTTTTTTTCCCTTTTTTCCCCCCATTTTATTATCCCCCAAAAAACTGTTGGCACACCACTTGCTTACTTGAAATTCCTTCCCTAGGGATTTCCCTTTTTTCCCTCATTCCTTTTTCCATTCCTAGGTTACTTCTCCCTCTACAGACACATTTCTTATCTTTTTTTGATTGCCTTTTTTCTGGAACAAGTAGGAAAAAACAAATTTCTTTTTAAAGGCGGGGGGTTCCCGGGGGGGGCCCCGGTCCGGCATTGCCTCCTGTCCGCTCCCGGAGTTTAGATCAATGGTAGTCGCAGTGCTTTGTAAAACTTTCTACAAGGGGCATCTAAATTGTTTGCCCCGGCTTACAAATGAGGGAAAGCAGACCGGAATTCAAAATTTTTTGGGGAAACTTGGTTTTTTTTACTCTCGCCTTTTTATTTGTTTTGCAAAAAAGGGAAGCCCGGGGGCCCTATTGTTTATCTCATTCACTTTTTTTAATTTAAACCAAAAGAAAAATTTTCTAACAAAGCAAACTGTGGGGTTTTTTCAAACATGTCACCCAATAATGGTTGAATTTCCCCTTTTTAAAATCTGACAAAGGGGCGGAGAAAGTATGTCGGGAAATGCAAGCCAGGATCTTAAAGCTTTTGGAAATTGTACAAAATGAGGATGTAATCATTGAATTGGTGCAAGTCAATGATGATCTCAATAATATTTTCATGAGACACACAAGGTAAAACATTTCTTATTTTCCTCCAATAATAAATGTCTTTATCACTCCCATATACATTATATTGTTCAAGTATCATATATAAAGTTTAGAATTTTGTCCCATATTCTTGACCCTCCTTCCCAAACCTCTTTTTGTGTTCTGGAGCATCTTTGTTTGTACTTTAGCTCAAAAAAAGGTAACGTTCCTCATTAGAAAGAGGCATCGTATAGGTGTGTGGAGACTTATAGACCATTAGTGCTCCCTTAAAGTTGAAAATATTAAAAAGGGTTTTTGTGGATTCGCTAGACCACCGCAAGCGTGATAGTTAAGCACCAGGGGCGAGTCAAAGTAGCCCCCGGGGTTTTCCACCAGAGCCCGTGCAAAGCGGGTGGTTTGGGGGGGGGGAGCACCCAGGTCGCTACCCCGAGTGACTTTTTTGCAGGCGGCCGGGGTAATGCGTGGTACAGAATCAAAAATCCAGAGGCGTATCAGGGAAGGCAGAAGGTCAGGACGGGGGGCAAAAGGGTTCGTGTCAGAGACGGGCAGACGGTCAGGGGGGGGCGGCAAACAGGCAAGGGGGAAACGAGCGGAACGGAAGGTACACGGGTAATAACAGGACTTCCAAAACTTCAAGACTAGGCAACGCACACCAACATCTGGCAGAGAGTGCGGGGGGGCTATTATTTAAATAGGACCAGGGGGAGGCAATAGACAAAATTCCCGGGGGCGCGGCCCTTTAAATCCGACCAGCCGTCGTGGCGCCCCCCTAAGCAGCGGTACCCGCCGGGGCCGGGACAGGGGAGCAGTGTGCACAGGACATGGAGGGTAAGTACCCCAGCACCCGGGGACCGGGCAGCAGGGGATGGTCGCGGGGACCCGCGGCACCTCGGGGACTCCTGCGGCGGGGGGGACTGCAGGGGGCGACGGCCCCCGCGCCAGCCCCATGACCCCCTCCCCCCTTTGGTCTCCCCTTTTTTCGAAAATTTAAGAGGAGGGGCAGGTGACAGATTAGCCTGGGTTCCCCCGAACGCTCCTGCGGCCCGAACCCCTTCCAGTCAATCAGAAAGAATCGCTTCCCAATCACTGTCTTCTCCGCCAGCATCTCCTTGACCTCAAAGATGTTATCAGTGTTGGCCACAGGAAAAGGCGAGACAGATCCACAGGAGAAGCGATTCAGCACCACAGGCTTGAGGAGCAAAACATGGAAGGCGTTCGGGATACGCAGAGTAGGAGGCAAGCGGAGCTTGTGGGACACCGGGTTTAGTTGCCGAAGTACAACAAAAGGGCCCAAATACTTAGGGCCTAACTTAGAACTGGGCACCTTGAAACGAATGTATTTGGCGGACAACCAAACTCTATCACCTGGCTTAAATAGGGGCGGAGATCTACGGTACCTGTCGGCCTAGACCTTGGTGCGAGCGGAGGCCCATAGAAGGGCCTGTCGTGTGACTTGCCAAAGTGCCTTGATGTCCCGCACCTGGGCATCCACGGCAGGAACGTGACACGAGGTAACCAGAGGGAGAGGCGGGCAGGGATGTAGCCCAAACCCAATAAAAAAAGGAGAAGCTCCAGCGGACTCCGATTCTAATAAATTATATGAGAACTCCGCCCAGGGGAGGAGGTCAGACCAGATATCCTGACGGGCGGATACAAAACGTCGTAGGTAGGTGCCTAAAACTTGGTTTACCCTCTCTATCTGCCCGTTAGTTTGAGGGTGGTATGCAGACGAGAAGTCTAGCTGAACCTGCAACTGAGCACATAGAGCCCGCCAGAATCTTGAAACAAACTGGACCCCCCTATCCGAGACGATATGCAATGGGAGACCGTGTAAACGAAAAATATGCTGAAAGAAGTGCTGGGCAAGCCGGGCAGAGGAACAAAGTGAGCCATCTTCGAGAATCTATCTGTTACCACCCAGATTACCGTGTTTCCAGAGGAGGCTGGGAGGTCCGTAACAAAGTCCATGGCTATATGGGACCAAGGTCTTTCTGGCACCAGGAGAGGTTGAAGCAGACCCGCGGGTCTGAGACGAGGGACTTTATTACGGATACAGGAGGTACAGGCCAGGACAAAGTCTCTAACATCTTGAGCGAGAGTGGGCCACCAATAATAACGAGCGATTAGCTGCAGGGACTTATGGACTCCAGGATGACCCACTTCAGGATACGGGGCCGCAAGGCAGGGTGTACGTAGGTCTTCCCAGGAGGCAGATGTTGAAGGTCCACAGGGGCCGCCGTGAGGAGACGTTCAGGAGGAATTATGTGCTGCAGAGGCGGCTCCAAGCCCACTGTGTCCGAGGATCTAGAGAGGGCGTCTGCTCTGATGTTCTTCCCAGCTGGCCGAAAGTGGAGAAGAAAATCAAAGCGGGTGAAAAAGAGTGACCACCTGGCTTGCCCAGGGTTCAGTCGTTGGGCAGACTGCAGATAAAGAAGATTTTTGTGATCGGTGAATATATCGATGGGGTGGCGAGCTCCCTCCAGCAAGTGCCGCCATTCTTCTAAGGCTAGCTTAATGGCCAGTAATTCGTGATCACCAATAGTATAATTCTTTTCAGCTGGGGTGAAGGTTTTTGAGAAGAAGCCGCAAGTACGTAGTTTTTCCCCGAGGAGGATTCGAGGAGGACAGCGCCTGCACCTACTGAGGGGGGTCCATTCAGGACAAAGGGCCTGCGGGTCGGACGAGACAGAACGGATAGAAGTGAAGCTGATTTAAGACGAACAAAAGCTTCTTGGGCTTCTGGCGGCCCCAAATTTGGTGGATTTTTCTTCATAAGAGCCACCAGCGGGGGGCCCATGTGGAAAATTCGGGGTGAATTGCTGTATAATTTGGACCCCCCAAAAACGTTGGATAAGCGAAAGGTCCACTGGTCGAGACCACTGTAAGACGCAGCCCAAATTCGAGGGATCCCCCTGAAGGGCCCCTGATCCCAACGATTTACCCAGGGAAGGCAACGAGTGCGTTCAAACAAACATTTTCTCCATTTGGGATATAACTGGGGGTCACGGGGACGTTTGAGCACCTGGCGGACGTGGAGGCGGTGAGTTTCCAGTCAGGAGAAAAGATTAGGATATCATCTAGGTAACATGACACAGACGAGAGGAGATCGCGGAAGATCTCTTTGACAAAGTCTGGAACACCGTTGGAGCTTGCAGAGACCAAAAGGCAACGAATACAAAAATGCCATCTTGGGTGTTAAAGCCGTCTTCCATTCGTCGCCTTCAGGGATAGAATAAATTTGTAAGCTCCACAGGTCAACTTGGGAAAAAATTTTGCGAAAGGGAGGCGATAAAAAAGCTCGAGATAAAGGGGCAGGGGGTTTTAAATTTTTTTATATGTTTTTTTTAAGTCCCCAATAATCGAACAAACCGGAGAGTACCATTTTTTCTTTTCCGAAAAGAAAAACCCGGGCCCCCCGCAGGGGGGAAACTTGCTATGAACCCCTTTCCGGGATTTCCTGATATACTCCACATCCGGGGTCCCCGGGGGAGGGAAAAAGAGGAAGCTCTCCAGGGGTAGAGTACTCCCAGGTTGGCGGGTAAAGGGACAGCCCGAAGGGGCCGGTGCGGGGAAATTTGGGCCCTGTCTTTGGGAAAAGACGTCGGCTAGATCCTGTACGGAGGGGGAAACCGGGGCAGAGGCTTTGTATTTTTTTTTTTTTTTTTTTTTTAAACTGTGTGTTTATTAAGGTTTTAAACTTGTAAAAAAATTTATTACAAAATCAAGCACTTGTTAAAAATCAAAAAGCAAAAAAGACAAACTTTTTCCGACATAAAGATTGTTTTGAATAAAAACAAGAAAAATGTAAAAAAATCTTGCTAGATTTTTTTTGACATAATTTTTCAGAAAAAAAAAAAAATAAGCACAAAGGCATCCAAAAAACGAGTTAACCCTTCCTCGGTCCAGCTTGAACCGTAACCAGTTAAGGAGGGCACTTTAAGGGAAACCCTAACATTGAACAAAAAACAAAGACAGGGGAGAAAAAGGACGGGGGACACAGGAAAAGGAAAACCTTTAAGATCCCAGCCTTTTTTATTCCTAAACAACTTCGAAAATCTTAATCCACCGCCTGAAAACAATAGTAACCAAAAACACCCCCTCCGGCGGTCCCCTTTGTTTTTTCAGCAGGTACCTCTTATCTTATCCGTAAATAGGAATGTTGGAGACAAACAATCAAGAGAAGGAGCACCGGTCAAGGCCTGCACCGGTGGCCTCCTCAGGGGCGGGGGAGATTATATAGTTGTCCGGGGTTTTTCCAGATTATCTAAAAATTTGTAAACCCTTTGTCGTCAAGGGGCTTCGTATCTTTACAGAGGGTCCGAGAGATGGCAAAGTACAGGAAGACATCGGAGGGGCATGCAGGCCCCCAACGGTAATCTTCCCCTTTTCCAGTTTAAGGTCGGACAGGGTCTTAAACCCAAAGGGAGGCACAGGAGGATTTCAAAGAGGACGAGCAAACCAAAGTTTCAGAGTCTCCTTTGTAGGGGGACCTACTGCAATGAGGGGGGCATGCAGAGCCGGATAGCGTTTTTTAGGCACCGCCACTGTTTGGGGGAGACAACAAGGGTTTTTGCAAGGGGGGCACCGAAGGCGAAATTTGGGCACCAGTGCGTGGTGAAAAATTTCCACGACCCTGAATCAAGGGAAAGGGGGTGGCTTGAAAAGGCGCTGCCGGCGAAACCCCCAGATAAAAAGAAAGGTCAACGGGGGGAGGGCGCACTGACACCTATGGATGCCTCTCCTGCGAGCCCTAGGTGCGAAAGTTTCCCGGCGCACCCGGGCAGTCCCAATGAATGGCCCGAACCGCTGCATAGAAACACAAAATTTCCTTTAGATGACGCTGCAAGCTTCTTCCTTCAGGTGGGCCTCGGGGCTGCATGGGTTCGTCCCCCGGAACCCCTTGGTGGAAAGGGAAAAGAAAAGGTGTTGGAAGACAGGAGAAAGACGAGGGGACCGGGATGGTCGGGCCAACCCCCCATTGGAGTGGAGCTCTTTAGTCCTCCCAAACCGAATAACAATTCGGGGGGCCCAAACCCAATATTCGTCCCGGCGGGAAAGGGGGTCCCGACCACGACTCATCTTTAATAAAACCCGAAAGGCCCCGCCCAAAAGGGTTCCCCCAAACCTCAAAATCCAGTCCAACCAGAGGGTAGGGGGCGGGAAAGCACAGAGTACTGACCCACGGTAGGTCCCCCTGACGGAGACGGGGCAACTGCGGCAGCAGAGAAGGGGCGGGGCCCTTTTTCCCCAAGTGGGGGCGGAAACCCCTGAGAAAGGCTTGTAGATTCCTGTCAACGGATCTCCCGGTCCCATAGCGGAGTGGGGCCCGGCCAAGGCTTCTCTCGGGTAAGAGGCTAATTATTAAGGCCGCCTTAGCCCCCTCATAGGGGAAATTGATGCCCCAACATCTCGAGGGGATGGAGCTTGACTGTGAACCACGGCATTTCTTGGGTTTCCATCATAGCTGAAGGGGGCGGCAGATGCAAGAAGGTCCCGGTACAGGAACAGGGAACCATGGTGCAGAGCAACTGGTGTGGCGAGGGGCAGCCGGAGGTGGGGGGCCCCAAAGGGTTTTGCATCAGGCTACGACTGGTCAAAACGCTGGCCTGCTGGGGAACAGCTGTCGTATGTCCCGGGGGATCAGGCAAGGGTACCCTGGGGGAAACCTGGCCAGTTGTACTGTAATGGTTTGGTGGGTTTGCGGGCCACCGCAAGCGATGATAGTTAAGCCACGCCAGGGAGCGGAGTCTAAGTAGCCCCTGGTATTTACCGGAGCCCGCCGCAAAGCGGGATGGACTTGCTGCGGCGGGAGGCTATCAGGTCGCTACCCCTGACGTGACTTGTTTGCGAGGGCAGGCAGCAAACAGGCAAGGTCAGGAAACGTAGCGGAACGGACTGGTACATGGGTAATCAGACAGGACTTCCAATACTCTCAAGACTAGGCAACGCACACCAACAATCTGGCAGAGAGTGCTGGGGGCGTTTTCCTTATATAGGACCAGCGGCCGGCAATAGACTAATTACCAGGGAGCTGGCCCTTTAAATCCAGACCAGCCGTGGCGCAAGCGCCCTAAGCAGCGGGTACGTGGGCGGGGGCCGGGACAGGCAGGAGCAACGTGCACAGGAGCGTGGACGGGTAAGTGAGCCGGCGCCAGGGACCGGGCAGCAGGGGGATGGTCGCGTTCTTCCATTCACATCCAACTCACTGACTCTTGCAAAGTAAATAGGATTAGATCCAACCAGATTTTCATCAGTGTACAGCTGTTTCGGGGTGGTGCTCCTCATTAGTGGAGTACAGTACTGGTTGGCTAATTAAGAGGCTCTGGAGATAACTTGAAAGGTAAAAGTCCTCATTAGGGAGATGCGTAGAAGCTTATAAACTTTTAGTTGTTCCATTGAAATTTACTCTAAATTACATTGCAAGGCTCAGTGAGTTGAATATGAACTGAGGAACGCTACATCTATTCAGTGGCACTACAACATTTCCCATGGAAAATAGAATATATTTAAATTTCAGTGGAGCAAATAATAGTGTGTAAGTCTCCACACACCTAATTGGTTTTTCTCCCTATTGAGGACCGTAACTTCTTTTGTGTTATCTCTAGAGTCTCTTAATTAGCCACCCAGTGTTATATTGCAGTGATGAGGGGCAAAACCCCCAAATAGCAGTAATCCCATTTACATTGCAAGGCTTACATTGCAAGGCTCACTGAGTTGAATATGAACTGAGGAATGCTACATCCAGTCGTTGGCACTACAAAAGTTTTAGCTCACTTCCCATGGAGAATACAATATATTCAAATTTCAGTGGAGCAAATAATGGTGTATAAGTCTCCACACACCTAAATGGTTCCTCTCCCTAATGAGGACCGTAACTTCTTTCGAGTTATCTCTAGAGCCTCTCACTTGGCCAACCAGTGTTCTATTGCAGTGATGAGGGGCAAAACCTCAAAACAGCAGTAATACCATTTACATTGCAGGGCTCAGTGAGTTAGATGTGAACTGAGGAACACTACACCTGATAGATGGCTCTGGCTCATTTCCAATGAGAATTGGAATATATTTCAATTTTAGTAGAGCAACTTATGGTGTGTAAGTCTCCATTCACATATATGATGCCTCTCCCTAATGAGGAATATTACCGTTTTCAAGCTACCCTTACCATGCCCTGGGGCACACTGGGGGTTTCTTTTACTCCACTGTGGGTCAGACTGAGCCTGGGCTGTCGCTGGCTATCTCCAATCTCGGTCTTTTAACCATTTTAATGCTGCAGTGAATGTGACTGCAGCATCTAAATGGATGCAAAGCAGTGTTGTGCACCATTCTGTAGCTCAGTCGGCATTCCTGTGACAAGATTGTGAGATGCCAACAATAGATATGGCAGCCCATGGCCTTATAAGGAAACTGAGTGTAATAGAAGAGAAACATTAAAACACTATTCTTTAATATATTTGTATTGCAGAAAAGTGTATAAGCAATTGTCCCTCCTAGTTTTCAATTGAAAGTACAAGTGTTAAAAGGGTTGTATAATTTCATTAAATGGTCTTCAGAATAAGGGGACAGTGAAAACAAGCAACTTTGCAATTGGATGTCATTTGCAAAGCTGTCTTGTTTTCACAGTCTGCCTTATCTTCGTTTTGTGTAAACACTGTTCCCCAGTGTCGGTAGGATCCCACTTCCTTGCATTTCATTGGTTGACGGCTCTACTAATTTACATTCTGTTCGGCCCCCGGTCGTATTCACGGGAGCGTGCATTCCTGCCTCTCTTACTCAGAATAAGGGGCTGGCAACAATTTCACTCTATACAGCCACCAGCTCCTCAGTGACTGCTTCTATAATCAGAAAACAGCAGAATTGTGCCTCGGTGCTTTGTGTAAACATAGAAGGGAGACGGATCTGTGCTCTGGATGAGTTCTTAGGAGACTGGATTCAACTGTAACAAACCTCCAGCTGTGAGAGGAGAAGAGATCAGTGCTCTGAGTTCATAAAAGACTGAATGCATGCCTGTGGTATGTAAACAAAAAAGACTACATAGGGAGAGGACAGTGACATGTGGACTTAGAAAGAGAGGATGGGGGGAACACACTGACTCGGGAGCGAGCATGAACAGTGAAGGGGGGATGATGTCATCCCCCTTCAGTTAAGAAACACCCAGCTGGGAGGGGAAAAAACGCCCCCTGGATTTCAGGAACTGAGAGAATCAGGCTTTAAGAAAACAGCCGAACTTATGAAGCGATACATCCCCTTTAAGAAAAAGGTTCCTAAAATATAAAAAAAAAAAATCAAAAACTAATAAAAGGACAAAACACCTCCTTTTGCCATTGTACAACTAAAAAAATAAAAAAAATAAAAATTTCATCCACCTAAGACTTAGATATGTTTTATAGTCCAAAAATATGGTAGGTGTTACCATTCCACAAGATACAATGTTCCTAATGAAAGTTTAACAGGGTCTGTTCTCCTTTATATCAATCCTAGTGTTTCCTGCCCTGTTTTCTTACCCTGTTTCCCCGAAAATAAGACAGTGTCTTATATTAATGTTTGCACCTAAAGACGAGCTAAGACTTTTTTTAGGGGATTTTTTTTTTTCTATGGACAATAATTCACAATTATTGTTGAACAAAACATCAACCTGTATTAATATACTATAGTGATTTCATCACAAAAATCAGCATAAGCAGCCAAACTTATGCACTATGTCTTATTATCGGGGGTGTCATATTTTCGGGGAAACGGGGTATCATCCACAATCTGTTATCTTATGCGATTTAGCTTCATTGTATTTAGTTTAATATTTTATATTAAATCCATTCATTGTATGTTTCAGGTTCTTACGCAATAGAAGTAACCAAGTGACGAACAGCAGGCCGGATACATGTGCGGTAAGACCCTACTTCTGAGTCCATTATGTTCATTTCTACTCTGCACAAAAAATAAAGAAATCATCAACAATTTCTATGTAGCACCTCTTTGACTTGCTTCTTGCATCTCCTTCATTCCGATCTCTCCCAGGAGGCACAGTTAATTTCCCTTCTCCTGACCAGTTCTAAGGCATGGACTAAGGCAACTTAAATCCTCAACCCGAGAAATTCTCTGCTTCCCCACTTAATTAAAAACCAGCCTTCCAAGGTGGCCACCCTCCGCTCATTTTACACCATTTGGCCACGGGAGGGATTACTCATCTGGGACACATTATTGACAAAGCAAAAAGATTCCAGTATAGTTTTAACGAGCTTCGGCTTATGTTTGCCATCGTGGGTTCCCACCCATTTCACTTTCTCCAGGTGTGTAGTCATGTTTATAAAACCATCAGATCCCCAGGTGAGAAAGATTGGGATGATCCGTTCCTTCTTCTGGGTCCTAATCACCAGGAAAGATCTAAGCAGATTACCACATTCTACCGATTATTGTACAAACCTTATGGCTAATCTTATATGCACTCTGGAGTACTGGGTGGGTCACCTGCATGGCTTATCTGTTTAAGCCATCCTACTCTTCATAGAAGCTGTTGCTAAATTTTTACCATCTGCTACGTATTGGTAAATTATGTCTAAAATTGCCCATCCTGCTTACATATCCCCCCATAAAGGCTTTCTAGTGGGAATTTCGCCCATCCACTGTTGCCTATGAAGCTCTACTTAGAAAAAAATGGAAATATGCAAGACTCACCCTTGGTAGTCGTTAAAAGGGATGTCTCCCCTCAGAGTCTCATAGTCTGCTAATTAGTTTAGATTAGCTTAGAAGCTTCTCTAAAACTGCTAGCAGGAGATTTATCTAAAGTAAACAGCAGTAATTAGTAGCTTTTGTCTGAAAGTTCAGATAACACACACGCTCTCATTCCTCTCACTCTGTCTGCCAGGACCTGTGTGATTACGTCACTCCCTGCTATCACATAGAACAAACAGCAGGGGAAAAGGAGTAAACAGGTCGGTCACTGGGGGAACCAAAGAGAGCACAGAAGGTGATAAAATCACTTGTAGCTCCTTAACAAGAAAAGATGAACAAAGCAATGTATTTGGAAAATGTCTTCATTTAGTGTTCCCTACAGTTTGAAAGCTATTCTTTGTAGCGAAACAACCCCTTTAATGAGCCTGTGGGCTACAAAACTCCATGCATGTATCCCCGTCGTCCAAAACAGTATATATAATCCAAAACACTCCATAATCAGAGTAGACCATAATCCAGTGGAGTAAATGAGCCAATACTTTATTTAAATTCTTATAACAGACAGAGGGTAAAAGTGCATAGCGTCTGCTGATCTTTTGCACAGCTTCTGGCAACATGTAAATACATTTGTGGTGGACAATCACTTGCCCTCCTGTCCTGACAATGTACAATGGGCCTTATTCGGCCTTCTCCCTTCTGATGGCCCATCTTATCCTTAACACCATAAAAAACTAGCATTTTATGTCTCTGTCGCAGCCAGAAAAGCTATATTACAATGTTGAATTACTCCAAAGCCCCCTGCACTTCAAACCTTCCTTGATAAGCTTTCCTTTTTGTTTCAAATGGGTGATGTGGAAATTGCACCAAATAAGGAATCCATATCTTATCCACTCACATCCATCAAAAACTGAGAACATGCTTTGCTGGAATAGGAGCTGGAATAGGTTCATGACCAGAAATTAGTTGTTCCATGTACCAGGTGAAACCACCTGGTACATGGAACAACTAATTTCTGGTCATGAACCTATTCCAGCTCCACTCTAACTTCTCTAATGTGGGTATCTCTCTCTCCTCTGGGCGGCCGTGCACCTACATTGGCCTGGATGGGGTTTTTTATTTCTTATTTCTTCAATGTTCTTTTGGTTGTTCTTTAAGTAGCACAATTGTCCCCTACTGCTAATGGTGCTGGTTAGCGATATTATTGACCGAGAACCAGAACTTCTACCTCAAAGTGTCTTACTTTTGTTCCGTTGCACAAGAGACAAGTTTCGGTCCTAATGTGATCTATGCAATGCACCCAGCCAGCCAGTATTGCTCTGCACTGATGAGGGGAAAACCCCCGAAACAGCTGCTGTATGAGTGATACTGGCTTGTCTAATATCCCTTTTGCTTTCTGAAGACTCAGTGGGTCTAAAGCAAATTGAGGATTTGTTACATCCAATAGAGGGCGCTTGAGATTCTCAGCTCCTTTTCCATAATTCCTTGTGATATGCAAATGCATAGTAGAGGGCAAAAGGGCAATTTAAAACTCTACACACCAATTTGGTGCTCTCCCCAAGGAGAGATGTTCCATTTTCTTAGCCACTCATTGCCTCCCACTCAGTCAGCCAGTATCGCTCTGCTCTACACTGATGAGGGGCGAAACACCGAAACAACTGCTGTATGCAGATGATTTATGCTGGCTTGGCTAATATCCCTTTTTTTCCTGAAGACTCTGTGGGTCAAAAGCAAATTGAGGATTTTTTACATCCAATAGACAGTGCTTGAGCTTCTCAGCTCCTTTCCCATAATTCCTTGTGATATGCAGATGCTTAGTAGAGGGCAAAAAGGCAAATCAAAACTCTACACGCCAATATGGTGCTCTCCCCAAGGAGAGATGTTCCACTTTCTGAGCCACTCGTTGCCTTCCACCCAGCCAGCCTGTATCTCTCTGCTGTGCACTGTTGCGGGGCTAAACACCGAAACAACTGCTGTATGCAGATGAGTGATACTGGCTTGGCTAATATCCCTTTTTCTTTCTGAAGACTCTGTGCGTCAAAAGAAAATTGAGGATTTTTTACATCGAATAGAGGGGGCTTGAGCTTCTCAGCTCTTTTCCCATAATAGCTTGTGATATGCAGATGCTTAGTAGAGGGGAAAAAGGCAATCCAAAACTCTACACACCAATTTGGTGCTCTCCTCAAGCAGAGATATTCCCCTTGTTGATTTTCTACCAAACATGATGTTTTCATTTTGTGACAATTTGCTACTGTTATGTGTTATATGTAAAATAAAAAGCCCGTTATAATAATAATAAAGAAATCACGTGAGGTCGGGGTCCACCGTGGGAGGTGGCTAAATAACTGCTTTATTGGGAGTGATAGGCAATGATGGAAAACCGGATGTGGATCCACTATGAAGCAACTCTCCACTCTAACTTATGGGTCCTGCGGGACCTCCTATGAGACATGCAATTGTCTTGAGATCAGGTCCCTTCTCCATGCAAAACAGAGAGGAGGTGGCACATGCACAGCACTCTCCATTCATTCCTATGGGAGTTCCGAGTACCGCCGAGCACAACCACTCGGCTATACTCAGAGCCCCTGTAGAACAGAACAGAGGAAGGTAGGAAGGTTTTGCCAATTTAATGTGACTTTAAGGGTATGTTCACATGGTGCGTTTGCTCCTTGTGAACATACGCTTTTGGATGCGTGTTTGGATCCATCTAGACAGACTCAGACACGCATCTAACAATGAGCATTGTGTTTACATTGCTCTCAATGTAAAACACGTATCGGCATGAGTCATCGCCGATGCGTGTTTACCTTGCGTCTTTCGGATCCATTCCAGGAATTGACATGTCAATTCCTGGAATGGATCCGAAAGACGCAGTAGGAGCCCTATAATAAACTATAGGGTGCGATCCTGCTGCAGCCAACACACATCCAAACACGCAGCTGTGTGTTGGATCCGCGTTGGATCCGATCGACGCTACGTTTTTGGATGCGATTTTAAGGCCCAACACGGATCCAAAATCGTATTCAAAAACGCTGTGTCATGTGATTGTAGCAATGAATGTTAACATGATACACTTTATATATTGCTCTTTTTGTGTTTGGTCTTGTACCGTCGTTGTACCAGAAGCCATTATAAAGATCAGATTTTATATAAATTTTTTTCTTTTTTCTTACAGACTGGAATGAACCAGCCTTCAGCACCTTCAAGTGAACTCATTGACCTTAACCCAACACCTAGAACACACAACGAAACTAATGGGCATCTTTCACCTGCCGCTGCTCTTCTGGTTCCAGCGCCAAACATCAGTCCACAACAAGTGGCCAATTTCGGTAAAAAAAAAAAAAGTTTTTGTCTGTTGTTTTTGTTGGGCTTGTCATACAATTCCTGGACAGCAGTCTAGTTTAGAACTTTCTGAATTCATAGAGAGGGGTCCAATTCTAGATTCTCATTCATTAGCTTGGGTGTGGAGGAAACTGATTACTTGCTGTCAGGTTTTTATGTAGATTGCTGGAGTTACAGCAGTGGCATACCCTGTCCTAACAGTCAAGAACCCCTTTAATCCCTTAGGCCTTGGTTCACATCTGCGCCGGAGATTATGTGCGGAACCTCCATTGCAAAGGTGGATCTACACCCATTTTACAATGAACACCAATGGCGCCTGACAGACCCCATTGACTAAAATAGGATCCGTCGGGTTTCCGCTGTGGTGTCCATCGGTTTACTGGAAAATATAGTGCAGCATGTTGTGCTATATTTTCAGTCATTCCTGATGGAACTTGCAACGTAGGTTCCAAACTGAAGTGTGAAAAGTGTCTTACCCACATCCACAGAATATATACAGCACAATTCTAGAGGAGAGAGCTCAGGCAGCAGCAGGCTGTATGCTGCAGTGACTAGACTTGGAAATAACTCTGACGGTGGCATCTAAGTAGTTAGACAAAGTTAGGGGGCTTCTTTTGTCCCTCAATTTTACCCCCAGCAACCAGAAGAGGAGGAAGCTCCCTCTGTCCCCAGTCACCATTCTCAACTGCAGTACTTTCTCAGGGTATTAAAGCAACCAGTAGCCTACTGAAAGCCCCTAGGCCTGACATCATAGCACTACCACAGGGTGGTATATAACACTAAGAGGAACAATACACTGCAACACAGAGCTGCAGTGTATTGTACAAGTAATCACTTACCACATGTAGGTCCCCTAGTAGGACTATAAAAAGCTAAAATATAAACTCTCCCCTTTTTCCAGTTTATCATGTAAAAAATGTAAACAATAAAAAAGTAAATGTAAGTAGTATTGTTGCATCTGGAAATGTCTGCAATAGTAAAATATCGGGTGACGTCCAAAAATTGCCGATTTTAGACGCACTTAATCAATGTAAAGTACATTACTCTCAAAAATCTGGTGTCTGGTATGCCTTGCATACCAATCGTAATGCGCCGAAAAAGGTGCAATGCAAAACCGCGGCCTATAGCGTATCAGTGCTAGTGTATGCAATGCGCCTATCGAGCCGCATTGCATAACGGAGGCACGTAACGTATCTTTACTAGTGTATGTAATGCACCTTGATAGGCGCAGTGCGTTGTGGAAATGCACAGCGTATCATCGCTACTATATTTAATACGCCTTTTTAGGCGCATTATAATGTATCGTGCCCGGTATAGAATGCCCTAGTGTTAGTATATTACAGATCATTTGTATAGAGAATATGACGTCAAGAGTAATTTTGCCGCAAAATAGACCAAAAAAAACAGCGTTTGCATATTGGGACATGTCGCCCATCATTTTTATCCTTCAAAATGAATGGCGTAAAAAATTATAGACTTGTTAGGCTCAGGGGTTGATAATTGCATGTAGACACTTTGAATGCCATGAGCAATTAGTACAGCAAGTAGTTTGAAAAAGCGTATGATTTTGAACGGACTCAATCATCAACATTTTTCATCATATATTGACAAGCAATATGCGACTACTTTATGGATGTTTTTAATTTGGTGGCTTTTTTTTTATATATTTTTTTTAATGATCCCCAATGTATATAACTTCCTGATAGTCTCTCTGTCTTCTCCTCTGTGTAGTCTCTGTCTTCCTCTGTGTGAGCTCTGATAGCACAATGGTATGGATTGCTCGATGGTTCTCTTTCAGGCTGATTATGGCCAGAAAGGTGTCAATTTTATCAGCAGGACCTTCTGAGTGTGAAAAAAGCTGGAAACCTCCCCCACCGCAGAAAAAGATTAACCCATTATCCTGTCATGTACTGCGCTTGTCATTGGCCTGTTGCGGTCTAATCTAATCTTACCTATTCCTATCTGATGAACAATAGAGCAATCATTTTGGCATTATCTACTATCTGTAATGAGGCTACATGCAGATAAGCATCTGCTGCAGTAAAGTGAGATCAGTCTGCCCTGGCGTTGAGGAGTTCTATCTCTTTACTATCACAGCTACAGAAGGAAAAGATTTTGTATGTCATTTTTAATTGCATAGAACTGCTGAAGTAAAAAAAAAAGCTGCCAAAAATTCTTAAAGGGGTTTTTCCACGATCTAATTTTGACGTGGGATCCTCCAAAATGGGTATTTAATCACTTTTCTAGATATATGTCATCAAAAAAAGTGAATCATGTGAGAGCTACAGCCTTCCTTACATGCCCTTGGTTTCCTGACAGTTTATATTAGATACAACCAGGAGCTGACAGGAGCTGATCTGGCCACGCTTTCGTGATTGCACTTCTTATCTGACGGCATAGAATATGAATGAGCTTTGAAGGGGCTGGGGAAAAAGATTCTTTGTCTTTTGCATAGAGAATCCACTGGTTGTAATGCAATTTTCTTAGTAAACATAAAGATACTCCCTGCTCTCTGCTCACCCCACTCCCACTCCACCTGCAACCGGAATGAAAGAAGGCTGCCTGCTGAGCTTATCTTCTCTCCTGAGCACAGAAGAGGGAGAAATAAAACGCATATAGCTTGTGCACAGTTGTGCTCTGAGGTTTAGCAAAACAATGTTTGCTCAACTACAGAGACTGAATATCAGGAGCGTTCATGGGAGGTGGAGTGACGACATCACAGAGGAGGTACTTGTTTTTTTAAACACAGAAACACAACGCCCCTTTTTTCAAACCTCAAGAGGGGAGAATCAGCCTGTTAGGTGAGGAACTCACTTCTTGGCAAAACCCCTTTAAAGAAAGTTTTCCAGCAATATTGGTTTTAACAAATACTCCTTTTTGATGGAAGTGTCCCTTAAACCTCTGTCCAATTAGGAACAAAGGAACACTATGAATGACAGGTTCGCTTTGAAGACAAACATTGTCAGAGTCCAGTGGTTTATGTAGCAACATAAGAAAGGCTGCTGCATCTTTAAAAACTACACACCCGGCCTCCTCCTATAGACAATCAATGCAGTAGTACTTGTCCTCGCCAACAGACCAGATAATTGGGCCCCTTAGGGCAGAACAGCGGCCTGACATGGTGCATGGGGACTGGGTGCACACATGCTGAGTAAGCAGAAGCTTAATGAAACACCACGTACCTAAAAGAATGTAAATGCCATGTCCTTGTCACACCGTAGAGGATATACCATACAAACCGCATGTCTCTTTCAGTGTCACAAGAACCTGACAGTTTATGCAATGCACTGAGATCTAGCAGAGCTTTGGATCTGACGCTGATGTTAAAGAGGTTGTCTCACTACAGGGATTGCTGCTTTTTTATGTTAAAGATCTTGTAAAAACAAGTCACTTTGCAATATGTGTACATTAACAGTGTCCTACCTATCCCTAGATATCCCCTCTTGTATGGGCTGCATCAGCTCCTCAGGTCGCTATAGCTACAGACCTGTTCATTCTCTCATGATAGGCTGCCAGCACTGGTTGCTATAGCTACAGACCTTGCTTCTACTACACCCTAGTAGAAGTCAGTAACCACCCCTGAATTCAAAGTGAAACCAAGAAAACAGGACTGAGGTAAGAGGAATTAATGTGGGGAGACAACCCCTTTAAGGAGATAAGATGGACAGGGGAATTTTGGTAAAACA
This sequence comes from Phyllomedusa bahiana, assembly GCA_025379985.1. Lineage (NCBI taxonomy): Eukaryota > Metazoa > Chordata > Amphibia > Anura > Hylidae > Phyllomedusa > Phyllomedusa bahiana. The sequence continues at coordinate 81,422 of JAODAL010003506.1, forward strand.
TGGGACTGTCCAATCCAAAGAGGGACACTTGGGAAGTATGCTAGACAGTTTTAATAATTGAGTTCCATTGTGTGAGACAAACTCAGCTCTGCTGCATCTGTAACCATCGCACTTTCCCCCACTCATGTAACTTTTAGAAATGACCATTAAAACGAACAGCCTGGCTTCTTCATGAGAGCCCTCTTGTCATTGTTGTGTGAGCGTTTTCCACCTACTGTGCACATTGCTATTGATCCATCTGTGTGAGTACTCAGGCGGAATGACCTTAATGCAAATGCACACACCTCTCATGCTTTGCGTGTCGTGTTATGTAACACAATGTCCGCCTCACCGCTCGTAGCCATCAGATATACAAAGTTCAACAAGAAATCAATACGAGTCTTTCTATTACTTGCCCGCTGTTGCAGCATGCAGATATTGAACGAGCACTGGCAAGGTTTCTCAGCCTGGCCCATACATCAGACAGGTAATCATAAGCTCTCGGATCTCAGCAATCCACAACTATACTGTATTCACTGATCTGTCATAATAATCTAAAATGCAACCCTTAGAAATCATCATCTAAAAATAACATATCAAATCCATAATAATTTGGGGTTAACTCCTTAGGGTTTCTCATCAATTATAGAATAATCACAAAATGTACACATCCCAAAAAGGTAAGATCAGTTTCTTATTTTTATGGGCTGGAGATTCTTTAGATATTTTAATAGTACTGGGAATGAAAGGGGAACACATGGTGGTTGCTATATATCACTACCAATTAAAAACCCTATGCTGCTCACTCATAGGCCGTGTTCACACGGCTTATTCCCGACGGATTTGTGCGCCGGATTGAGCTCACAAATATGGCATGAATAAGGGGCGGGGCGGGGCCGGAGCGCGGCGGGGGCGTCGCTCCCGGCCCCATAGACAATGCATTGTTTACGGCGCGCACGCGCCGTAAATAATGTGCTTGTCACTTTCTCCTCCCGTGGCGGATTTGCCGAGCGGGGAGGGGCGATGGATTCCACTGTTCTCAATGAGAGCAGTGGATTACCGTAATTGCTGCCGCGGATTGGCGCCGTACTGAAGCGCAAATCCGGCGCGCAGTACGGCGCCAATACGCGGCAGAATAAGCCGTGTGAACGAGGCCTTAAAAGGGGATTTGCCATGTAGGCATTTCATGCCTCGTTTGTCTTGCTTCAGCTTTCAGTGTGTTCAAAAGGGGGTTACATGATTTCTTTGAACTGCATATTATGTGACCCAGCAGGCTTAACATCACCATGCCTTTCCCCACAGTGTGCTCGTTCTAGTCAAACAAAGGTCTGTTTATGTAAAGAGCTGTGAGTAGCTACAATGTAGCTGAGTAGTTAGCAATTCTGTCTTTCAGCATAGGGGTCCTAGGTTCAAATCCCTGCAGGAACCAAACATGGACTTTTTTGATTCAGTGCACATACCTGATTGAGGTTTCTTTATTCTTTTTATTTATTTGCACTGTTTGACTAATAACTTAGGAGTACAGAGGACGGAAGCAGAATGACAGCACCTGGGGTTGAACATTCAGCAGTGACTGTGTGTGATTACGAAGCAGGGAAGAGACTGACAGTAGCTGTCTGAGAGGAGAGGTGATGTCTGAGCATGTGCAGGCAGGACTGAGGAGCTCTGGTCACTGGCCATATCCCCTTGAGATGAGCTGTACACTATGGATCACTAAGGGAGCAGCTAAAACAAAAATGCTACAGAATTTTTGAGAATGATGAAAATGTTTATTATTTAATTTGCAAGCTTCACACGTCAATTTAACTTTTTGGCAAAACCCCTTTAAGGTGTTTTGCCAATAAGTGATTTCCTCACCTAACAGGCTGATACTCCCCTCTTGAGCCTTGAAAAAAGAGGCGTTTTGTTTCTGTGTTTACAAAAACCAGTACCTCCTCTGTGATGTCATCACTCCACCTCCCATGCACGCTCCTGATATTCAGTCTCTGTAGTTGAGCAAACATGTTTGGCTAAACCACAGAGGATAACTGTATTGTGCACAAGCTATACGGGGGTTGTTTTCTCCCTCTCTCCCTCTTATCTGCTCAGGATTAAAGATAAGCTCCGAGCCGGCAGCGTTCACTGACTACAGACAGGGGGGAGGAAGGAGGGCTGAGCAGGGAGCGTCTGCATGTTTACTCAGATAATTACATTACAACCAGCTGATTCTCTCTACTGCAGACACAGGCTCTGACACAGAAACAAAGCTAGTGCAGATGCTCAGTAACACTGCTTTTTTTTTGCCAGATCAGCTCCTGGTCGTAGCTAATGTAAACAGTCAGGAAACTAAGGGCATTTAAGTCAGGCTGCAGCGCTCACAGGCTACACTTTTTTAATCACATATATTTAGAAAAGTGATTAAATACCCATTTTGGAGGATCCCACGTCAACATTACATCGTGGTAAAACCCCTTTAAGGTAGGTTCGCAAAACAGCGTCAGCGGCGAAAAACCATTGTTTCTTCATTCAAAATTCTGGGCTTGCCAGTGTAGAACTTCAGTGCGGAAATGACCCATATTGCCCAAGGCAGATGTCTACCTTCTACACTTGATTATTATTGGGCATCACGCGCCAATAATACTCGTGTAAAATCAGCATTATCTGCACAACGACGCTGATTTTCATAGGGTGTAGTGTAAATCACTTTGCAGTTGGTTTGGACGCTGATTATGGTGAATGCCCACATGGTGGAAATTTTCCACAGCAACTTCATAGGTAAATTTGCAATTAAAAATCTGCTACAGATTGCAATTTACGTGTGGATTTTACCTCATTCAAGTCAACGTAAAATCTGTAAAATCTGCAGAAAATCCCCCCAAAAATTAAGAAGGGTTTAAAAATTTTTACCACAGGTCAATCTCTGCACAGGAAAATTTACACCATGGAGTATGGTATTTCTATAATTCCATCCACATGGTTGATACCGTCATTGGCTGCAGTGTTTCTTTGCACAAATCTATCCTGTCTGCATTCACCAAGCAGAATCTTTAAGACACTCCTACTACGCTGAATATGTTTCATAAACTTCTAGCCAACCAACACATTGGAACATAGATTTTTTTTTTTTTTAAATATTACCCAACTTGGATTATTATCACTTTTAGGCATAGTTGGCAACTTTTGAAAATGAAAAAGCAGGAGAATGTAGACGGCGCTTTGGAAGTAACCCCCCATAAGCAGGTAGTGCCCCTTACAGGCAGGTAGATGCCCCCTTGTAGCCAAGTAGATGCCCCTTGTAGCCAGGTAGGTGCCCCCCTTTGTTAGCCAGGTAGGTGCCCCCATTGTTGCCAGGTAGTGCCCCCTCTGTTGCCAGGTAGTGCCCCCTCTGTTGCCAGGTGAGGCCCCCTCTGTTGCCAGGTAAGTGCCCCCTCTGTTGCCAGGTAAGTGCCCCCTCTGTTGCCAGGTAGTGTCCCCCCTGTTGCCAGGCAGAGCCCCCCATATAGCTAATAAAAATAAAATAATAAAATTCACTTACCTCACCAGGCTCCTGCAGCACGGCCGCTCCGGACGATCTCCTCAGCGGCGCAGGGGGAAGTGAGAGCAGCCGCGCGTCACTCCCCTGCAGCCACGCGTCACTTCCCCCGCGCCGCTGACCTGTATGTGCGGCGCGACACACACCGGCGCCGGACATACAGGGGGAGGAGGGAGGCGGGAGCGATCCTCCTGCCTCCTCCCTGCACAGCGAGACTCCGGGCGGGTGAAGCGGGCGCAGGGGCCGCTTCCCCCGCCTGTGGGAAGGGCCCCGGCGGCGCCAGAGTAGCGCACTAGCGCTACTCCGGCGCCGGGCCATTTAAAGAACCCCCGCCGCCTGCTGGCGGCGGGAAGGAATGCCAACTCCCCCGGGAGGGGACCCCAAATAGCGGGACCCCCCCCGCCAGAAACGGGAGAGTTGGCATGTATGCTTTTAGGGTATGTTCACCACGGCATCTTTTAGACAGTATTTCGGGGTGTAATTGCACTGCATTACAGCCTGAAATACAGCCTGTAACTATGGTATTCGTAGCTCTCATAGAGAGCTATGAATAACCTCCATCTTCCCTGACGCCAGGTGAAAGAATTGACATGTCACTTCTTCCGGGCATTTATTCACCAGGGTTAAGGGAAGTGAATGGGGGCCACCTCCTTAGCATTGTAGAAGTATGCGCTGGCCAACAAATACTTCTAAAACACCCGGGGTCTTGCAGTACGCTCAGGTACGTGCCACTAGACGCCATGTGAACATACCCTTATAGCACTGACATTTATATAGCATGGTGTAGAACAGAACATGGCAGCCAGTCAGTGTATGACCGGCTTCTGCTGTCATGTAGATTTTCAGAGGATATCTTAAACAAGTAGGGTTATAGACTCTTATTCTAAGAAGCAGAGAAGACATTGCAGTTTCTGAGGCATCTGGCTCACCACATCAGGGATTCACAGACATACCCAGTTAAAAAGATAGAGAAGCAAGACTAATGAGCATTTTTTCTTTAATAACGATATGTACAAAAATGTTCATAATTTAAGGGCTGTATTTAACTATAAACAATATTTAAATCCATTATAAGCATACATCAAGAGAGGCAGCCTCCCAGGGCATAGTAATTATGCAGAGACAGGAAGCCAATAGAGCAGGCATCAGGCCTATGGTGACCCCAAGTGTCATGACTATACAGGACACTGAATATTCACATCTACAGTCCCTGACAGAAGTTCTGTCACTTATCCAAGTTGTGGAAACCAAAGCTTATAACCTGGCTGAAAATTCATCCATTGGTTTTAGAAATGACTCCTATGCAAGCTGAAACTCTCCCAAATGAGGTTTTTTTTTAACAAAAATAAATGTGCTTCACTGCTGAAATATTGATCATGTAAGGAACACAGAAAGGTCAGATTTTGGCAAGATAAAAGTTTTGTCGCCTTGTCATATAATGCACCCAATCCTAGTTTACAGCCTCACCTTGCTCAATAATTGATCGGTTAATTAGTGGGTGTGTATAAAAAGAACTCCAGCACCCCAGACCTTCACTTGAACTGCAACTTGACCTTTGACAACAAGCCAAAAATCCACCCTGCGACGAAAGCCTTGATTATCAAGAGGCTGAAGACCAGATCCACTGCAGAGGTGGCTGCACCTTTAATGTGTCTCAGTGTCAAGAACAAAGAATTAACAAAAGATTTGAAGAGACTGCAGATGTTTTTGACAAGCCCAAAAAGCCAGCCCCTCTTCCACTTCAGCACAGCTCCAACAGGCCTTGTCACCTCAAGTCCCTGTATCACGTAGAACAGTTTGTATGATTCTGTCTCGAAATGGCCTCCATGGTCGAATCAGTGCCCAGAAGCCAGCACTGAACAAAAGGCAATGTGGCATTTGCCAAGGCCCACAGCCTGCTAAACGGATGGATGCTGGAAAAGTGGCAGAAGGTGGATTTCTCAGATGAATCTTCAGTTGAATTATACCACAGCCACCGCAAATACTGCAGGAGACCTACTGAAGCCCGTATGGATCCAAGATACACCCAGAAAACAGTTAAGTTTGGTGGTGGAAAGATAATGGTCTGGGGTTACATTCATATGGGGGTGTGCGAAACATTTGCAAGGTGGAGGGCAGTATCAATAGCCTAAAATATCAAGAAGTATTAGCTACCTCTTACATGATATAAAAGGGGTCAAATATTGCAGCAGGATGGTACTCCATCTCATACATCCATCTCTACATCAAAGTTCCTCAAGGCAAAGAAGATCAAGGTGCTCCAGGACTGGCCAGCCCAGTCACCAGACATGAGGTGCTCCAGGACTGGCCACCCAGTCACCAGACATGAGGTGCTCCAGGACTGGCCAGCCCAGTCACCAGACATGAGGTGCTCCAGGACTGGCCAGCCAGTCACCAGACATGAGGTGCTCCAGGACTGGCCAGCCAGTTACCAGACATGAGGTGCTCCAGGACTGGCCAGCCCAGTCACCAGACATGAACATCATTGAGAATGCTTGGGGTAGGATGAAAGAGGAAGCTTTTAAGACAAAACCAAAGAATATTGATGAACTCTGGGAGGCATGTAAGACTGCATTCTTTGCTATTCCTGATGTCTTCATCAATAAATTGTATGAATCATTGTCGAAACGCATGGATGCAGTCCTTCAAGCTCATGGAAGTCACACAAAATATTAAATATGGCTCTAATAGCACCACAACTTCATTCACCAATGTTATGAAACATATCTTTGCATTTGAAGTGAATTATTTGTTTGATTTTCACATTACTTTCTGTGGGCGACAAAACTTTTATCTTGCCAAAATCTGACCTTCCTTAAGTGATCAATATTTCAGCAGTGAAGCAAATTTATTTTCATTAAAAAAAAACTCTTTTGGGAGGGTTTCAACTTTCATATGAGTCATTTCTAAAACCAATGGATGAATATTTAGTCAGGTCATAAGTTTTGGTTTCCACAACATGGATAGGTGACAGAACTTCTGTCAGGGACTGTAGTGCATACAATATATTTCTAGCACATCATCATGACATAGTTTGCAATGTTATGAGGGCTTCTTCCATAGCAACCTCATGTGCATGCATAATACTATTTTGTTTGGAATTAGAGCCCACTCATGTAGTGCTAGATAGTACATACTAGTGATGTGATTATAGGGTTTGAAGCCACCATAATAGTGGTCTTTAATGTGTATGTATTAGAATCTAATATTATGTTTGTATGTAAAATGATGATAATGACTAAACACTTCTATTTAGGTACTGGTGCTTCTAGCACCTGCATCACATGCTCCCTGCAGCCAGTCAGGAGACTGCCTTAGTAGGGGGAGGGAAAGGCTGCAGGCATATAAAGAGCATGCCATTTTAGGCAGAAGTTCAGTTGAGTTTTGTAGCTATAGCAGTTGTTTCTGTTAGAGTGGTGCAGCTGCACACCAGCCGGTGATGGAGCAGGAGCAGGCAAAGGTCAGAATACCAGCCAGCAAGGCCAGGATGACTGGTAGGCAAAGGTAGGCGACTGCCTAGGGCACCACCTCATCTGAGGTAGAAAAGGGGGCTAAACGAGGTATGGAGTGGGCTAAGTTTTCCATTGAGGGGCGCTATAAGCCTTATTTGCCTTGGGCACAAGAAAACCTTGTCCTGCCAGCTAGTAAGAGAATACAGACCAAGCGAGAAAGAGTAATCAAGAAGAGAGAAAAAAAGAGATAAAGTCAAGCAGAGGGAATAAGAAGGGCAGAAAAGTATAGTAGAGAGATTGACAGGCCTAAAGAGCCACTCATCAAGTCCACAATTCTTAGGGGAACAGGGAACCCCAGGCCTGCCTCTACAGGAGCCGATACTCGCCCTAATTGCTGGGTTTGGAAGATTGCCAGATGGAGTGAACAGGCAATTGTTAAAAGGGCAATTGCTGTAAATAAGAAGTAAAAGAGAGAAATGTATCCTCCTACAGTACAGAGTAATTGTCTGTTGTGCAAGAAGACTGTAACTAAATACTCTGAAGTACCGTGAGTAAAGCTGCTGTCTTTGTGGTTTTTTGTTTTTATCAGCAAATGCACTACCGATCCCAGCACACCCACCTCACAACACCAATACGCCACACCTGCACCTTTGGTGTCCCTGCCTCCGGCATCTTAGACGATGGCAAAAAATAGTTATGTGATTGCAGTCTGTTGTATGAGAGTTTTGCCACTGCACCACAGCTGTGTTTGCCTATATTTTTATCTTCTAGATCGTGTAATTTTTATTTACCATTTTGCACCCATAAAAGGAATATACAAACCCCCTATCACCACCCACCCCCAACTCCAGCAAACAAGGTACACCAATTATCTGTATTAGAATATTGAAATTTTACTTCCTATCTGCATTATTGTCACGATTGTGCCGGGCAGACCCTCTGCATCTGGCTCTGGTTGCTGGCCACGGCCGCTGCGACCATAACTGCAGCTTCGGCCATGACAATTTCTCCTAGTGTAAACTCTGTCTGCAAAGCTGGTGTAATGGGGGCTGGCGCGGGCAACCGCACTTACCCGTCCACACTCCTGTGTACGCTGATCCTGCCTATCCCGGCCGCCGGGCGCGCGTACCCGCTGCCTAGGGCACGCGCGCGACGGCTGGTCTGGATTTAAAGGGCCAGCGTCCCGATAATTGGTCTATTGCCGGGCGCTGGTCCTATTTAAGGAATACGCCCCCAGCACTATCTGCCAGTTCCTTGGTGTGCGTTAGAGAGTCTTGAGTGTATTGGAGTTCCGTTTGATTACCCGTGTACCAGTCCGTCCGCTATGTTTCCTGACCTTGCCTGTTTGCCGCCTGCCCTGACCGTCTGCCTGTCTCTGACCACAAACCTTTGCCGCCCGCCCTGACCTTCTGCCTGTCCCCGACTACGCCTCTGGATTACGATTCTGTACCACGCAGTACCCCGGCCGCCATCGCAAGCAAGTCACGTCAGGGGTAGTGACCTGGTAGCCTCACGCCGCAGCAAGTCCATCCCACTTTGCGGCAGGCTCTGGTGAATACCGGGGACTACTTAGACTTCGCTCCCTGGCATGGCTTACGCCATCATCGCTTGCGGTGGTCCAGCGAATCCACCATACCCTTTACAGTACGAACTGGTCATGAATTCCGCCAGGGTACCTCTGCCTGAACTCCAGGAAGTCGCAACACGGCCATGACGCAGAACCTTGCGGCCTGTTTACCTCCGCCGGCAGCTGCTTCCGCCACGCCAGCACCAGTTGCTCCGGCTCTGGGACCATCTCTGCATCTGCCGCATCCCTCACGCTATGATGGAGATCCGAAGAAGTGCAGAGGCTTCATCAGTCAATGCTCCATCCACAAGCCACCGCCTTCCTTGATTCGGGGTCCGCTGGAAATTTTGTCAGCCAAGCTCTGGTGTCCAAGTTTTGTCTCCCGGTGACCCCTCTACAGAAATCCATGTTCGTCTCATCCATCAGTGGCGAATGCCTAAAGGACACTATCCGGTTCTGCACTGCGCCTCTCACCTTGCAGATTGGCGCTTTACAGAAGGAGACTTTGAGACTTCTCGTCCTGCCTGGTTCCTCCTCTAAAATCCTCCTGGGCCTCCCTTGGTTGCAAGACCATGCTCCGACCTTAGATTGGAACACGGGCGAAATTATCCGTTGGGGTTCCGCGTGACACTCGCGATGCCTTGCTGTACTCCGTCCGGCTTCACGACACGCCTGTGTAAACTCTACGAAGCCTCTGCCGGGTCTGCCCACTCCGTACCAGGATTTAGCCGATGTCTTTTCCGAAAGACAGGCCGAAACTCTTCCTCCGCACCGGCCTTTCGACTGTCCTATTGACCTGCAACCCGGTAGTACTCCTCCCCGAGGCAGAGTTTACCCTCTTTCTGTCCTGGAGACTAAGCCCATGTCGGAATATATCCAGGAAAATCTCAGTAAAGGCTTCATACGCAAGTCTTCCTCGCCTGCGGGGGCTGGTTTCTTCTTCGTTGAAAAGAAAGATGGTACTCTCCGGCCCTGTATCGATTATCAGGGACTTAACAAAATCACTATAAAAAAATCTATACCCCCTGCCTCTGATCTCAGAGCTTTTTGATCGCCTACGTGGTGCAAAATTTTTTTCCAATTTGGACTTACGTGGCGCATACAACTTGATTCGTATCAGTGAAGGCGACAAATGGAACAACGCCTTTAATACTCGAGATTGCATTTTTGAATATCTCGTCATGCCATTTGGCCTCTGCAATGCTCCGGCGGTGTTCCAGAACTTTGTCAATGAGATCTTCCGTGATCTCCTCTACGTTTGTGTAATCGTTTACCTTTACGACATCCTAATCTTCTCCCCAGACTTGGAAACTCACCGCCATCACGTCCGCCAGGGGCTCAAACGGCTTTGCGACCACCAGTTATTTGACAAACTGGTGAAATGCCTGTTTGAACGCACCTCGCTGCCCTTCCTTGGGTACATCGTCTCGGATCGGGATCTCCAGATGGATCCCTCTAAGCTGTCTGCAGTCCTACAGTGGCCTCGACCAGTGGGCCTTCGCTCTATCCAACGTTTTCTGGGGTTTGCGAATTACTACAGACAGTTCATCCCGCATTTCTCCACGCTCGTGGCCCCGCAGGTGGCCCTTACGAAGAAAGCTGCCAAATCCTGGCCTCCAGTAGCCCAACAAGCCTTTGATCAGCTTAAGTCAGCATCTGTCCTCCTACAGAAGACTTCCTCTGGGAAACTACATACTTGCGGCTTCTTCTCAAAAACCTTCACCCCAGCCGAAAAGAATTACACTATTGGTGATCGTGAATTACTGGCCATTAAGTTAGCCCTAGAAGAATGGCGACACTTGCTGGAGGGAGCTCGCCACCCCATCGACATATTCACCGATCACAAAAATCTTCTCTATCTGCAGTCTGCCCAACGACTGAACCCTCGGCAAGCCAGGAGGTCATTTTTTTTCGCCCGCTTTGATTTTCTTCTCCACTGGTCTGACCATCTCCCCTGGGCGGAATTCTCGTATAATTCCCTAGATTCAGAGTCCGCTGGAGCCTCTCCCTTTTTATTGTGTTTGGGCTACATCCCCGCCCGCCTCTCCCTCTGCCTACCTCGTGTCACGTTCCTGCCGTGGATGCCCAAGTACGGGACATCAAGGCACTCTGGCAAGTCACACGACAGGCCCTTCTACGGGCCTCCACTCGCATCAAAGTCCAGGCCGAGACCTCCGCCTATATTTAAGCCGGGTGATAGGGTTTGGTTATCTGCCAAGTACATTCGCTTCAAGGTGCCCAGTTACAAGTTGGGCCCTAAGTATCTGTGCCCTTTTGTGGTACTTCAGCAATTAAACCCGGTGTCCTACAAGCTCCGCTTGCCTCCCACTCTGCGTGTCCCGAACGCCTTCCATGTCTCTCTCCTCAAGCCGGTGGTGATAAATCACTTCTCCCGTGGATCTGTCTCGCCTTCTCCCGTGGCCGACTCTGATAACATCTTTGAGGTCAAGGAGGTGCTGGCGGAGAAGACAGTAAGGGGGAAGCGGTTCTTTCTTATTGACTGGAAGGGGTTCGGGCCAGAGGAGCTTCGTGGGAACCTGAGGCCAACCTGTCACCTGACCTCCTCTCTAGGTTCCGAAAAAAGAGGGGGTGACCTAAGGGGGGGGGGGGGGGTAATGGGGCAGGGGGTCCGGCGCGGGTGCCGCGGCTGCCCGTGACCATCCCCCTGCTGCCCGGCTCACTTCCGTCCACGCTCCTATGTACGCTGATCCTGCCTGTCCCGGCCGCCGCGCGCGTACCTGCTGCCTAGGGCACGCGCGCGCGACGGCTGGTCTGGATTTAAAGGGCCAGCGTCCAGGTAATTGGTCTATTGCCGGGCGCTGGTCCTATGTAAGGAATACGCCCCCAGCACTCTCTGCCAGTTCGTTGGTGTGCGTTAGAGAGTCTTGAGTGCTTTGGAGTTCCGTTTGATTACCCGTGTACCAGTCCATCCGCTACGTTTCCTGACCTTGCCTGTTTGCCGCCTGCCCTGACTGTCTGCCTGTCTCTGACCACGAACCTCTGCCGCCCGTCCTGACCTTCTGCCTGTCCCCGACTATGCCTCTGGATTACGATTCTGTACCACGCAGTACCCCGGCCGCCATCGTAAGCAAGTCACGTCAGGGGTAGCGACCTGGTAGCCTCACGCCGCAGCAAGTCCATCCCACTTTGCGGCGGGCTCTGGTGAATACCGGGGGCTACTTAGACTCCGCTCCCTGGCTTAACTATCATCGCTTGCAGTGGTCCAGCAAATCCACCATACCAGTTGCAGTTGGTATGCTTAATTGATTCCTGGCCAACGCTATTGGAGTTAACTTGTTCTTTTAGTGATTGACAGTTCCTTCCTCCTATCACGTCTGTTCTTCTTCCTCCTCTTCCCTATTTATGGTCTCAGCTTCCTGTCTTCTTTGCCTGCTATACGGTTTTCTCTCCCTATAGTTCGCTTGTATTCTCATTTGCTTCTCTGTGCTCTTTTGACTCTTGCTTAGACCCTGGTTATTCTCTTGTCACTCGTTTTTGTACTGTGCTCCCCGTTTGTTGCTGACTTGGCCTGTCCGACTGCTCTTGCCTGTTTCGTGTTTGTTGATCTTCGTCTAGTGTCTCACTTGGCTCAGAGCAGATCTCAGTCTTCTGGTTGGGGCCGACTTATTAAGGAGTCGGGTACCCCAAAACGCAGGGACAGAGGTTGGGACCAGCGTCAGGGCCTCACTAGTCTGTATCTCCGTGTGCATCCCTGACAGTCCCTAACAGTTATATTGTAAAGGCTCGTTCACACGGCTTATTCTGGGACTGATTTCAGCCGTATTGCGTGCCATATTTGCGCTCCAATACGGCTGAAATCAGTCCCAGGCATTACGGTAATCCACAGTTCTCATAGAAAACTATGGATTCCGTCTCCTCTCCCCACTCGGCGAATGCGCCGAGCAGGGAGAAAGTGACATGCACATTATTTACAGCGTGTACGCGCCGTGAACAATGAATGTCCCCTGCCCCGCCCCCGCTGCACTGCAGCCGGCGTAATTGCGGGGCGAAATCCGTCCCCACAATTACGTCGGCAATAAGCCGTGTGAACTGGCCCTAAGAGTCCATCATAAAGTTTAGTGCAAGGAGAAGTAATGCTCTTAAATTCTGTCTCTAGTTAAATGAGACAAGGCTCATCCTGACCTGTCAAGCCATAGAGACCAAAGGTCTTTGATTTTTGTTTTCTAGTTGGTCTTCCATGGATGTAAGCCAATAAATGTAATCAATAAATTCTTGCTGTGTAGAGGGAAAGTCTTGCAGCCAGCAATATGTTTTCTAGCCATATAAAGCATTCATGCGGCTGCCACCTTGGATGGTTCAGGGGCAGATAGGTCTCAGCATAGCCAAGGATATACACATAAGGTGTCAAAGTAATAGAGAGGCAGTATACAGAGTCAAGCAGGTCAACCATCCCTTTCCAAAAGCCATAACATATGTAATAAATCACCTTGATGTATTTGACATCTGTTACAGAGAGATGAATTCTGTAACCTAACATCGTGCAGAAAAAGTGGTATGTAATAAATGAATATGGGACAACCTGTGAGAAATGATTGGAGATATTTGTAGAATTTTATCTATATATTCTGCTGCTGTTCCTCATCTATCGGGCCAACTTCCCTTTACCACTGGTGAATAATAACTGCTCCTGCCATGTAAATTTTGATATAGCTCTTGTAGATGAATTGCTGTTGCTTTTGCCGGCAGAAGCCAGGTTTGTTCTGGACCTAGGGGCAAAACTTACAGCTACAGGACCCCAGCGCAAGATCTGTAAGAGGTTAATTAATAATTCTGTTGCCTGATATTCTTAAAGGGGTTTTGCCAAGAAGTGAGTTCCTCGCCTAACAGGTTGATACTCCCCTCTTGAGCCTTGAAAAAAGGGGCATTGTGTTTATGTGTTTAAAAAAACAAGTACCTCCTCTGTGATGTCATCGCTCCACCTCCCATGCCCATTCCTGATACTCAGTCTCTGTAGTTGAGCAAACATGTTTAGCTAAACCACAGAGGATAACTGTATTGTGCACAAGCGATACGGGGTTTGTTTTCTCCCTCTTATCTGCTCAGGAGTAAAGATAAGCTCAGAGCAGGCAGTGTTCACTGACTACAGACAGAGGAGGGGAGGAGGGCTGAGCAGGGAGCGTCTGCATGTTTACTCAGATAATTACATGACGACCAGCGGATTCTCTATACAGCAGACACAGCCTCTGACACAGAAACAAAGCTAGCGCAGATGCCCAGTAACACTGCTTTTTTCTCCCCCTCCCTTCAAAGCTCGTTCCTGTTTCCTGCCATCAGATAAGAAGTGCAAACAACGCAAGTGCGCCCAGGAGCTTGCCAGATCATCTCCTGGTCGTAGCTAATGTAAGCAGTCAAGAAACTAAGGACATCTAAGTCAGGCTGCAGCTCTCAGAGGCTTCACTTTTTGAATCACATATATTTAGAAAAGTGATTAAATACCCATTTTGGAGGATCCCAAATCAACAAAAACCCCTTTAGAAAAGTGATTAAATACCCATTTTGGAGGATCCCAAATCAACAAAACCCCTTTAAGTGGCAATACCTCTGCAATCCCTGTAGCTTCACCTCTGGTCTAGATGACTAAGAACCATTACTACCATGGAGAAATGTACAACTGGAGGTTTTGCTGTATGAATCAGGGATCATTAGATGATGGTTTTAAAAGGACTATGACCACAGCTATGATCTTTACAGCATTATTGGCCCCCCGAGCATAGCAGTGTGGTGGGCCCTATCCAAATACTAGACATCATACAATGCAATACCTCCAGCCACACACAAAGGTAACACCAATGGGGCCATGCCTCTAACCACCCTCAAACACACTCTTATTATCACGCTACCTATTATTGAAACATCCTGCTGAACTCTTGTAAGCAGCAATGAAGCTTTCAAGACTAAGACCTCGTTCACACGACGGATTTAGCCGCGGGTTCGGCCAAAACTTGACGCAAACTCACGTCTCCCTACTCAAGTTTGCGGCGCGGGTGCTGGGCGTGGTCACGGCGCAAGTGGCCTTGGTTTGGGGCGCGGCTTGCGGCTAGGGTTTGCCCCCATGCAAATTAGTAGGCAGGGGGACAACCACGCCGCCAACCGTGCACCAACCGCGGCGACAACCGCTGTAACACAGCGCGGCCGCCACGCTGAGGTCTCCCTGTCAAAAATTGACAGGAGAGTTCGCAAGGCCGCGGCGTGTGAATATTAACGTGGTTTCCCATAGGAAACCATGTTAATTAACTGGGCGCGATTTGGACGTGGTTTTGGCCGCGGAAACAGCGTCGGAACCCGCGGCCATAACCGCGTTCAAATCCGTCGTGTGAACATGCCCTAAGGGTATGTTCACACGGCTTATTTTGGGGGCGTACTTGCGGGTGTATTACGGAGTGTATTGTGCTTAATACGCGGCAACTTGCGCCCCGCAATTATAGTAATCCAAAGCTCTCATAGAGAACTATGGATTACGACTCATCCCCCCGAGTATACAATACAATCGTATTATACGCACGGGGAGATAAGTGACATGTCAATTATTCACGGCGATTACGCGCCGTGAGTAATGCATGTCAATGGGGTCGGCGGGCTACCGGCCCCTCCGTGGTTCGGGATTACGTGCTGATCAGCGCGACTTCCAAATCACCCGGCGTAATGCGGCGCGTACTGTATGGTTTTTGTCCTAAGAACAGACATACAGTTAAGCAAGCATGTGCCCTGGATTCCTGGGACATATATTTGACCACCTTGAGCCCTTATGCTTGTGTGCCCAATGGAAAAGCTGTCCCTGATTAAAGCTTCCTCCATTCTTCAAGAGATCATCCCAAACTTCTTGCTTCTTTCTTTATGTAAGCTTACCATTCTAGGGTTTTATTATTAGGGTGCTTTCACACAGCGCAGTTTTGGTGCAGTTTTAAGGTTGCTTTCACACTGTGCGTTTTTTGGGGTGTGTTTTTTTTGTGCAGAAGTATACAACATTAATTGCTGTGCCTCTCTGCACAAATGGTGCATCAAAAAACGCTCCGTGTGAAAGCACCCTATCTGCGCTCCAATTAAATTGCCTTTATTACCAGCAAGCTTCTTTCACTTACCTAAACTGTTTGAAATGTTAGAAAATAAACAATTAAATAATACACATTAAAGAATAACGTTTCCACACACATTAGCCCAGGCATCCTTAAACTGCGGCCCTCCAGCTGTTGGGAAACTACAACTCCCATCATGCTTTTTTATAATCTATCACAGTGGGCATGATGGGAGTTGTAGTTTCCCAACAGCTGGAGGGCCGCAGTTTGAGGATGCCTGCATTAGCCCAACATAGTGGCCCGGGAATAAATATACAATCAACAGTAGCAAGGAGTGGTCTTAGAGAGCCCTTGTCAAATACTTAGCTCATTAGTTGAGTAGAGGTTCATCGATTAGGAACATATCAATATAAGAGTTATAGAAATTGGAATGGCATTAAAAACGAATCCATACGAGGATATTTAACCTTCTAAATGTCAATAGAAAATCAATAGAAGCTCATTAAGTAATAGGTGGAAATTAGCAGGTGCATCATTTGCAGATGTCCAATCTGCCTCTCACCTAAACCTATTTGGATGAGCTCCATAATAACATTAACCTTTAATTACTAGCGGCACATTGAGCTTAGTGGTACATGAATAGGAGGACTTAGCTGGAGTGTGGTTTCTGGATATACAGTGCAATCAAGATATATATATATTTCACATTAGATAGTTTGCAAAGTAAGCAAATGAATCTGCCCTCCTCACCTTAGGCTATGTTCACACAGCTCATTTTGGGGCACATTTCGTGGCGTACTGCACTTAATACGCGGGGAAATGCGCCCCATAATTACGGTAATCCACAGCTCTCATAGAGAACTATGGATTACGCCTCCTCTCCCCACTCGTACAATATGATCGTATTGTACGCGCGGGAAGATAAGTGATATGTCAATTACTTGCAGCGCGTAATGCATGTGCGTAATGCATTACTTGCGGCGCCGTGAGTAATGCATGTCTGTGGGGCTGACGGGCTCCCCGCACCGCGGGAGTGCATGCTGGTCAGCGCGAGATCCCGAAACACACGAGGTACTGCAGCGCGTACTGTACGCACCGCAGTACATCGTGTGGACATACCCTAACGCTTGAGTACAAAGAGGACAGACGTGAGAATACCGATGCCAAACCTCCGAGAATATATGTAGGGAAAACTCCATTTACAATCTCTATAACGTGCATGTAGTATCTATGATGAGGTATATTTTTTTAACCTGACCACCAGTAGTATATGGATCTGTACAAAGTTCAATAGGACACAGAGGGTGACATGTATGGACGGAGCTGCCCCAGTTTTTGGGTGTACTTTGAGCCAAAAAAACCTGTCATAACCCTGTTCAATAGACGTATGAACAGTCGTACTTCAAAGGTTGGTACTGTCATACAAATCCATACCATGGCAATTTTTGGTGCATAACACTCTATGCGCCAATATTTGGCACATAATACTGCTTCATACATACTATCAGATCGTACACTATTAAAAACACACATCGAACTGGCCTCATACGTGTCGCCCGGAGTTTATCAGGGTCCTCCTTACCTCAGACATTCCATAAAATAAAAGTCAAAGGAGTGTCCCATCTCAGACATTTATGACATATCTATAAATGGCTGATAGGTGCAGGTCCCACACCTATCTTAAAAATGGGCCCCCAAAAGTCTTGGTGCAGAATAAAGAGCAACCATCTCTCCAGGGATGGTACCCACACCTATCAGACATTTATGGCCAATCCTGTTATTAGGCCACAAATGTCTGATATCATGAAGTTTCTATGATGAGGTTATATTGTTATATAACATGACTACCAATGGTATATGGTTCTGTACACAGCTCAATAAGATACAGAGCTTATCAGAGTCCTCCGTACATCCATATGTTCCCATCTCAGACATTTATGGCATATTGATAGGATACGCTATAAATGTCTGATAGGTGCAGGTTCCATCTCTGGGACCAACACCTATCTTAAAACTTGTTCCCCGAAAATCCTGGTGCAAAACATAGAACAACCTAGTCTCCATAGATGGGACCCACACCTATCAGACATTTCTGGCCAATGCTATTAATATGCCATAAATGTCTTGGATGACAACCCCCCTTTAGTTGATTACTAGTTTGCATAATTTTTGAAAAGTTTTTAGCCCAGGGGTGAGATACTTGTTCATTACACAACCTGTCTTTTGTCCCAGTACAGTTAGAAGTATTTGCACATACATCATAAAGTTAAGATAGAATGACATAGGTGTACATACAACATACCCAAAAACGGACAAAACAGAAACTCTCATCTCTGTCTATGCATTGACTTCCCAGGTTGCTTTTATGAGGATAGGCCTGAAGCACAACTCTGCCATGAAGCTTAACAATTTTTCAAAAGAAGCTTAAAGTTGTACTAATAAATAAATTCCAAGTTAATCTAGAACATATTTAAACAGTTTGAGCCATAAAGATGCCAAGATATTACCCCTATATCTAAATAATACTGCCATACAGATGTCCAGATATTACCCTGTATCTAAATAATACTGCCATACAGATGTCCAGATATTACCCTGTATCTAAATAATACTGCCCTACAGATGTCCAGATATTACCCTGTATCTAAATAATACTGCCATATAGATGTCAAGATATTACCCTGTATCTAAATAATACTGCCATACAGATGCCCAGATATTACCCTGTATCTAAATAATACTGCCATACAGATGCCCAGATATTACCCTGTATCTAAATAATACTGCCATACAGATGTCCAGATACCAGCCCTGTATCTAAATACTGCCATACAGATGCCCAGATATTACCCTATATCTAAATAATACTACCATACAGATGTCCAGATACCAGCCCTGTATCTAAATACTGCCATACAGATGCCAAGATACTACCCCTTTTTCTAAATAATACTGCCATACAGATGTCCAGATATTACCCTGTATCTAAATAATACTGCCATACAGATGTCCAGATACCAGCCCTGTATCTAAATACTGTCATACAGATGCCCAGATATTACCCCTGTATCTAAATAATACTGCCATACAGATGCCCAGATATTACCCTGTATCTAAATAATACTGCCATACAGATGCCCAGTTATTACCCTGTATCTATTGTATAATACTGTCATACAGATGCCCAGATATTACCCCTGTATCTAAATAATACTGCCATACAGATGCCCAGATATTACCCCTGTATCTAAATAATACTGCCATACAGATGCCCAGATACCAACCCTGTATCTAAATAATGCTGCCATACAGATGCCAAGATACTACCCCTTTATCTAAATAATACTGCCATACAGATGCCCAGATATTACCCCTGTATCTCAATGATACCTAACTCCAATACAGTATTATTCACTGACACTTCTAAGTGATTTTTCAAAATGTCATAGCAAAAGGCAAATTGGTTTAGGTAGGTGTTATGCACAAATAGATCTCATACAGTACATTTCAGCGAGCTCCATATTGCAGCGCTAAAAGCTTTTGTTGGCTTGAAGAACATGATAATACATTTACTTTGTGTGGTGTTTGTATTATCTGTTTGTTTAACTTATTACCTTTCCCCCATCACAAAGTATATGGTACTGGAGCTTGGAGCTCTTCATAAAGCACATGTTTAATGCAAAGACCTGGAGGCGTTCATCTCATGCCCTATAGAGGTTAATGTGTTTCTGTAAGACCCACACTATACACAGGCACAAAATGTCAGATTTAACCTCTGTTCTCAGGGTAACCAACTGAGTGGCTTAATCATCATCAGACCATTGTAGACACTGGAGCAATTTAGATTTCTCTTTCCTTGGGCCAAGAACTGGTTACCCGGGAAACAAAAAACTTCTTGTAAATGTCCGTTCTTCAAAGCCGCAGAGAAAATATTGCAATGGCTGATGGGAACAATCAAAGAGCTATTAATTTGTCATAACTATGGATGTAGCAAAATTTGCTTCAACCATTATGGCATTTCGAGTTAAAGGGGATGCATCGCTTCATTAGTTCGGCTGTTTTCTTGAAGCTTGATTTTCTCAGTTCCTGAAATCCAAAGGCGTTTTTTTACCTCCCAGCTGGGCGTTTCTTAACTGAAGGGGGAATGACATCATCCCCCCCTTCACATGCTCGCTCTCGAGTCAGTATATTCTTTTCTCCCTCTCTGAGTCCACATGTCACTATTCTCTCCCTATGCAGTCTTATTTTGTAAGAGCTGTTTACATACCACAGGCCTGCATTCAGTCTAGACAGTCTACTATGAACTCAGAGCACTGATGTATTCTCCTCTCACAGCTGGAGGTTTGTTACAGTTGAATCCATTCTTCTATGAACTCATCCAGAGCCCAGATCCGTCTCCCTTCTATGTTTACATGCAGCAGCATTAGGCACAATTCTACTGTTTTCTGATTGTAGAAGCAGCTGCAGTGTTACTGAGGAGCTGCTAGCTGTACAGAGTGAAATTGTTGCCGACTCCTTATTCTGAGTGAGAGAGATAGGAATGCGCGCTCCCGTGAATACGACCAAGGGCCAGATAGAATGTAAATTAGTAGAGCCGTCAGCCGATGAAATGAAAGGAGGTTCCCGGAACTGGGGAACAGTGTTTACAGAAAACGAAGATAAGGGAGACAGTGAAAACAAGACAGCTTTGCAAATGACATCCAATTGCAAAGTTGCTTGTTTTCACTGTCCCCTTATTCTGAAGACCATTCAATGAAATTATACAACCCCTTTAACTGATCTTAGATCACAACAAAACCCATGGAATGCCAGCAAAAAAATAAAAATGTTAAGATGTATATAATGTGTGCATTCTATATTATTTATATCTATATATATATAGATATATATATATATATATATATATTTATGTATTATTTGTGACACCTCATGCCTGAACGTCATCTTGGACCATCCTAGGGGTCAAACTTAGCTCTGTGGATCACTGTCCTTGGTAAAACGATTATGGCACTTCAACATATAGCATTCCGACTCCAGGCTTCTTTTCAAACTGGCCTCAACCAGCTTTATTCAGATCAGACAAGGGCACAGGTTACAGAAAAACATAAAATGCTAGGCTATAGCCTAACATTTTAACTCACCATCAGAGTCCCTCTCTGACCAGTGGTCTGTGTCTACCAAACAGTACCACCAAAACAACAGTAGTAAGGTCACCGTACACGATATCGGCTTCCTCAAGCCTGGAGATAAGAGCTTCCTCTATCTGGCTCCACTGTTGCTCCAAACTTCAGACAGCAAACCACACTCCCTGATAACCTGGAGTAGCAGGCTTTGGATAGGCCTCCAGGGACCTACTAAAACCCTGTCCTAGAATGCAGGAATGGCCACAGAAAAAAGTTGCCTTCCCCCACCAAGACCAGGTCCCCGGTGGCACATCCACAGCAGGTCACAGTAGCTAGGAGTGAGTAAATAAGGTCCTGCTAGGTTGTCACAGGTATCTGGAGCCGACTACATCCCACAACTGCTGGAGGGACCATAGAGCCAACACCACCATCCAGGGACTCCCACAGCTACTGGAGGGTCCATAGAGCCAACACCACCATCCAGGGGCTCCCACAGCTGCTGGAGGGGCCATAGAGCCAACACCACCATCCAGGGGCTCCACAGCTGCTGGAGGGTCCATAGTGCCAACACCACCATCCAGGGGCTCCACAGCTGCTGGAGGGTCCATAGATCCAACACCACCATCCAGGGGCTCCCACAGCTGCTGGAGGGGCCATTGAGCCAACACCACCATCCAGGGGCTCTCACAGCTGCTGGAGGGTCCATAGAGCCAACGCCACCATCCAGGGACTCCACAGCTGCTCAGTTGGGTTCAAATTTGGGGAATAAGGTGGTCATGTTCTTCCAACCAATGTTGGCCATTGTCTTGCTGGAAGATCTGCCCCAGAGAAGACAATCAGCGTGTATGGTGTACATGATCTGCAAGGATAGATTCATACCCAAATCGGTTGAGAGTGCTTTTCACATGGATGAGTGAACTCAAAGAATACCACAAAAACATTTCCTAGACCGTAAGGCACAAACTTGTATTCTTCAAGCAGTGGTTGCAGGGTGTTTGTTCTCTGATGCTTCTCGCCTGACATACCATTCAATGAAGCAGAAAATGTAACTCATTATATCTCATACTATATAATTAGGCTAATTTTACACTGCAGGTTCTGCTGGAAGCCCAGAACAACCACCACCTTCATATTCCAACCACAGAAACTTCCTATATCCACAGGCGGATCTGTTGGAACTAAGAGAGGCTGTAAATAATCCGTAAGTAGAATTTTCTTATACTAAATATTTTGTCATAGTTGGATGACTCTTTTGTAATATCAATCACTCAAAACTGTTGACATACACATTAAAGGGCTTGTTTCACTACAAGGATTGCTTTTTATGTTAAAGATCTTGCAAAAACAAGTCACTTTGCAATATGTGTTCATTACCAGTGTCCTACCTATTCCTAGATCTCCCCTCTTGTATGGGCTGCATCAGCTCCTCAGGTCACTATAGCTACAGACCTGTGTGATCTCACCTGATAGGCTGCCAGCACTGGTTGCTATAGCTACAGACCTGGCTTCAACTGCAGCCTAGCAGAAGCCAATAAACATCCCTGAATTCAAAATAAAACCAAGAAAACAGGACTGAGGTAAGATGAATCAATGTAGTGAGACAACCCATTTAATGAGTTGTCAATAGGATAGGCCATCAATTTGTAGTCGGCGGAATATGTGATCCTTGGGACCACCACCCATCAGATAAAGAGGCACTACTAGTCAGCCACATGTCACACTCCCTTCTTTTGCTTTCCAGTAAAAGTGGACCATATATATAAATATATATAGCATGTTGTATCCTCCGCCGGATTCCTGTTGTATTCTCATACAGTCAATGTAGTGGACCAGCGGGAAATTCAAAAAGCAACCGCGATTCTTAGCATAAAACCACACAAAAAAAACGCAGCACAGCGATGATAAAATGGCGTCGGATTTTGGACGGCATTTTAAAATTGCTGTGTAGACATAGCCTAAGACTAGTAGAGTCAGAACCAGTTAATCACAACATAGAACTGACATCAGGCAGTGTTCAAAACAACATCAGGACAGAAAGCTGCCTAATTTCCAGGCAGAGTACCGCGCTGAGGTCTGACCATAAAGATATATATATATATAATGTGACGGACTGGCTACATGTAGTTGCCTGTTGCTGCCACTAGGTGGAGATATACCAGAGTGGTATATACACAACATGCCACCAAGGATACCTGGTCTTGGTGGGATAAGAGCCAGCTGTATGTTTTGTCAGCCACTCTAAGTGGTTGCCAACTATATAGGATTAGTTTGGCTTTTCAGCCGTTCCTGGGTTTGGCTCTTATTGGGAGTAGACAATACGTTGGGTGGGCGTCTACTCCCCATGTTCCAGGCCACATTTTGGATAGGGCTCGGGAGTCCTATAAAAAGCCGGGTCTTTCAGGTGTACAGGGGGGCGTGGTCTGCGAACTGGGAGTAGGGAGCAGAGGAGCTGGAGAGAGGCTCTTGCCCCCACAGAGACTTGGAGAGAAGTCTGACCCCAGTGTGGGGAAAGTGTATATGGTGCTCGGCGATAGGCCGAGGCCATTGGTAGAGAGGGTGTTCTACATTATGTGTATTTAGTGGCCAGACGGCCTGAGGTTTTATTTTGTTTTGTTATCCTGTGTCTTAATAAAGCTGGTTAAGGCCAGAGTTAAACCGAACCCTGCTGTCAGTGTGCCAATCCGTTTTACCCAAGCGGGTAATGATGTGGAGCAAGATATAGGAGTATCCCAGGTAGAAGCTGAGAGTTCTCCCTTAGAGACAGGTATAGGGGATGTGAGGGAAACATCTCCACCCATTGATGCAGAGTGTCTGCTGCTAGAATGCCCCAGTGAGAGGTGCGCACTGGGGAAGATATCCACTGACTCTGGTGAGGTGCTAGGTAAGGTCATCTGGCAGACAAAGTGTCTATAGAGGTTGCCAATGGTGACGCTGAAACCATTAGCATGCCTGCTGATTGTGGTGAGGTTTGTATTGCAGAATATGAATTGTTTGTGGCTCCTATAGTGATATGTAAGCCTGCAGAGGGTCACCACAAGTCAAACACCTGTTATGGGCTGTAAAGCTCAGGTGAGTACCAGGGACCCCCATAATCGGGCAAGGGTAATGCATGAAAGGGAGGATACAGACCATGAAAGTGGTCTTCACACGGCTGTAAGTCATATGTATGGAGAGACAAGCGAGTCTGCAGACATTAGAAACCCACCTGGTAAGGAGGCTGAGGTTCGGCAGGGCTTTCCTTGATGTTGCGATTGTCTGTAGTAACCCTGTGACCACTGACCTACAGGTTAAGGGGGACACAGAGGTACATTGTGCCACAGGCGGTCCTACTGCAGTGGAGGTTAGCATCACTGAGGAGGTCAGGGAGGTAGACCAGATTCCCCCTGGTAGGAACCAAGTGACAGCTAGGACCAAGAGGGGAGCTTCAGGGTTCAGAGAAATTTGAGGCTGTACCTGATCCTGCAGACCAAGAGGCAGTAGGTTGTAGCTCAGGTGCGCCCCTTGAGCCCATGGTGGGTAGCAACCCTGAGAGGTGTGCTGTCATTACTACTTCCTGTGCTGCTAGTGTGGTTGTAGGGACTGACCAGGGGCCTTTTGCTTATAGGAGACCCAAATTAGTGAAGACACTGCCCAGTGGGCCCAATGCCAAGGTACTCTGTGTATGGGAGAAGGCTATGAGGCAGGGAAGTTTTGGTGTTGGATTTAAACAGGAGTACTCCTGTGAATTCAGCTTTCGGGGGGAAGGTGGTGACATCCTTGCAGTAGAGCGGACATACGTCAGGCCACCTGTAGTAAGTGGCAGTAAACGGTCTGGTGCCGATTATGAGGTGAGCGCATGGTATGATCCCACGGCTGAGCTGTTTTTGGACAATGTAGTCCTCTTCCCCCGATGATTTTTAGGGGGAGTGTTGCCCGTAGCAACAGGTGTAAGGAGGAAAAGTTAGAGGGGGAAAATGTATGGTGACTCTGATGCTGTCCAGCAGAAATCGGGCTATATGTCCCTGGTGTTATGGAACAAAAGGGGGGAAAAGGTTTTCCCCGGAGAAAAGTGACATGCTTCCCCAGAGAAACCAGGCGCAACATAAGCTGGGTGAGACCAATTCCCTCTGTAAGAGCTTTGACCCCGGAGGAAAGTTGTGCAAGGTGAAAAAGACCTACGGCCTTTATCAGAGGGGGAGGGTATGTGACAGACTGGCTACATGTAGTTGCCTGTTGCTGCCACTAGGTGGTATATACAACATGCAACCAAGGATACCTAGTCTTGGTGGGATAAGAGCCAGCTGTATGTTTTGTCAGCCACTCTAAGTGGTTGACAACTATATAGGATTAGTTTGGCTTTTCACCATTCCTGGGGTTGGCTCTTATTGGGAGTAGACAATGCGTTGGGGTGGGCGTCTCTCCCCATGTTCCAGGCCACATTATAGGCTCCGGAGTCCTAAAAAAAAGCCGGGTCTTTCAGGTGTACAGGGGCGTGGTCTGGACCTGGGAGTAGGGAGCAGAGGAGCTGGAGAGAGGCTCTTGCCCCCACAGAGACTTGGAGAGAAGTCTGACCCCAGTGTGGGGAAAGTGTATATGGTGCTGGGCGATAGGCCCGAGGCCATTGGTAGAGAGGGTGTTCTAACATTAATGTGTATTTAGTGGCCAGACGGCCTGAGGTTTTATTTTGTTTTGTTATCCTGTGCCTTAATAAAGCTGTTAAGGCCAGAGTTAAACCGAACCCTGCTGTCAGTGTGCCAATCCGTTTACCCAAGCGGCGATCCGGGAGCTAAAGAACCCCAGGACGGGCGGGAGGGCGTCCAGACAGAGCGGATCGTCAAAAAATATATATATATATAATATATATATATATATATATTATATATTTTAATAATTATATTATATATATATATATATATAATATAAAAAAACTCATAAACTCACCCGGCCACTTTATTAGGTAAAACCATGCTAGTAACGGGTTGACCCCCTTTTGCCTTCAGAACTGCCTCAGTTCTTCGTGGCGTAGATTCCACCAGGTGTGCAAACGATGTTTCAATTGGTACCAAGGGGCCCAAAGAGTGCCAAAAAATATTCCCCACACCAGACACCCCCACCACCCAGCCTGAACCGTTGATACAAGGCAGGATGATCCATGCTTTCATGTTTGTTGACGCCAAATTGACCCTACCATCCAAAGCCGCAGCAGAAATCGAGACTCATCAGACCAGGCAACGTTTTTTTCCAATCTTCTACTGTCCAATTTCGATGAGCTTGGGCAGATTGGAGCCTCAGTTTTTCCCGTCTTAGCTGAAAGGAGTGGCACCCGGTGTGGTCTTCTGCTGCTTAGCCATCTGCCTCAAAGTTCGCCCGTACTGTGCGTTCAGAGATGCATCTTCTGCCTACCTTGGTTGTAACGGTTTGGGTATTTGAGTCACTTTTTGCCCTTTCTATCAGCTCGAACCAGTCTGCCCATTCTCCTTTGACCTCTGGCATCAACAAGCATTTCCGCCCACAGGACTGCCGCTCACTGGATGTTTTTTCCTTTTTCGGACCATTCTCTGTAAACCCTAGAGATGGTTTGTTGCGTGAAAATCCCAGGGGATCAGCAGTTTCTGAAATACCAGACCAGCCCTTCTGGCACCAACAACCATGCCGTTCAAAGGCACTCAAATCACCTTTCTTCCCCCTATGAATGCCGTATTGAACTGCAGGAGATTGTCTTGACCATGTCTAAAATGCCTAAATGCACTTGTTGCCGCCTGGAAATTGGGTGATTAGAAATTAAGTGTTAACGAGCAGTTTTGGGCAGGTTACCTAATAAAGTGGCCGGGGAGTGATAGTTTTTTTTATAATATATAAAAAATATATATATATTTTAATAATAAGTAAAGATAGTTTTTTATATAAATTTTTATTGTTAGAAAGTTGTTAGTATATATATATATATATATATATATATTTAACAATAGAAGTGTGCCATTATTCTGTAGAATGGTGAAGATCCTACAATTCACTAAGCAACGGATAGCCCATCAATGTTTATTGAGTTTCTCCCATCCCAGACATTCATGGCATTACCATAGAAGCTGGTGCCTCCAAAGGTCTCTGTAGAGAGTGGGGAGGTGGTGGCACATGCATAGCTGTCCCTGTTCTGTGGGGGTTCCCTAAGTGTCCTCAACTAAACTTGGAATTCCCATTGATATTAATGGAGAGTACTATGTATTTGGGACCATCTCTCCATTCTGCATGGAGACTTTTGGGGCCCCATTCTCAAGATCCCAAGTCTGGAATCCACAGCTATCAGACATTAATTCGTGTCTTATTGATATGTCATCATTGTCTAAGATGGGAGAACCCCTGCGTGTGGTTTGGTACCATGTTTGCCAGTTAAAAAAAAGTATTATTACTCTTCAGAAATGTTAAGCCACAGGTAAATGTTAGGAACTCCAGTATCTACTTGAACAGACACACAGTGCGCCCTACTCTAAGTATGTCCAAGCGAAGCATAAGATATTCAACTGCGCACTAGCTCAAGCCAAGGCTATCACCAGCAAAGTATTCAGAGCAGGAAGGTATCTTTAAAAGGTGGGTTGTTTCGTTTCATTAAATGGTCTTCAAATAAGGGGACAGTGAAAACAATGCAACTATCAATTGGATGTCATTAGCAAAGCAGTTCCTTGTCTCCACATTGTCCCCTTATCTTGTTTTTTATTTTACACTGATATCCAGTTTGGTCTAATCCTCCGTGATCCCGTCCTCCTGCATATTTATCACTAGCTGAGAGCTCATTTACATTCTGTACAGCTGAGTACATCCCCTTGGTGTCATATCAACGGAGCTGTGTGTCTGACTCAGAGTATTAGGGGCCGTAGCATTTTCTTGTCTCCCACACACACCAAGCAGAAACAGTGACTGCAGCATGATTGTACAAATAGAAAATAGCACATGACAGTTTTGTCCCAGTGGGCCTAACTCACCGCATACACGCAGATCTGAGACGTCTTAGACAAGCTGTAATACATCTGCCAGCTGTGAGAGATTCATTGCTCATATTTATATTAGAATCATGCCTGTGGTATGTATTCAGCTCTTATAAAAAAGACTGCATAGAGAAGAGACACAGTGACAATGTTGACTCAGAGGGGAGGGGTGGTGATCTCATGCCAGCCTTAAGGGGGGATGATTTCATCCAGCAGGTAGGGAAGGAAACGCCCCTGCATTACACAGAGCTGGTAATCTTAAGAGAAGTGGGTGAACAGCCGAAGTAAGGAAGCGATACTTCCCCTTTAAATAGGATGTCAAAGTTCCAGTCCAGAGTGTGATTGGACTGGCTTCCTGACATCCAGAACACAGCCTGAGTGGTGAAGAGAGAGACGGCTGTTAATCACACCCAGTCTGAATTACCTTCCACTCAGTGTAAGGATATGTCTAGACAGCACTGGTTTTTAGTTGTATTTTCAGCAGATTCAGTATTTAGAATCCACTGAAAATCAAACTCTAACCAGTGCTCATAGACAGCAATTTAACAGTGCTGTATAGACATAACCTAAGGCTAGTAGAGTCAGAACCAGTTGATCACACCACGGATAGAACTGATATCAGCCAGTGTTCAGACTAGTATACAGAACATGTGGCTTCAAAACAGCATCAGAACCATAAGTGTCGTCTGTGCCATAATTTACAGGCAGAGGTCTGACCAGGCACGGTCACGACAGTAAATCAGGTCTTTGTGTCCTTTATCGTGTAGCGGTGAGATCTTAACCTTGCTTTAAGTTCCTGTCCTGTTTCTCCAACATAAAGACCCCAAATGGAGAAACTTGTGTTAGAGGTCCTAATCCTGTCTGTGGTCATTATGTGATAACAGGTTTGCAGCCCCTTACATTGCAGGAATAGGTTCCTTTTTGTATATTGGAGGAAGAGAACTTTTAATTATAATATTTCTCAATTTTGATGGTTGCCTTTAACACAGTAGGGGAGAGCCCGGAAATACTGTTCGTAGATGGTGTAGAATCTGCTTGGCTTTGGGGTGTCTTAATAACTGACCAAGAACAACTGGATATTTAAAAGGTTTATTACAGTACAAATGGAAATATAAATATATATACATATATGTGTTGTATATATATATATATATAATATATATATTATATATAATATATTATATATATATATATATATATTATATATATAGTATATAATATATATATATATGATAATAATATAAATAGGGGAACCGTAACTAAGGGACAGGGGATATGAAAGGTGGAGGTCTAGGGAAGGATGGTGGGAAAAGACCTAACTTAACTTTGTGTGTGCCTCTTTTAACAAGACACAGCCCCACACAAAAATGGCCAATCCATTGCCCACCCCTGGAACACCTCCAAGAACTCACTTAACCAATCAGCCCAGTTCTTATACAGTCTTCTTGCAGAGTTGACTTCTTCCAGTAGATGTCCTTCTTGATCCAGAGGTAAGTCAACAGCCTTGTTGGACAGGTCACATTGTTTCAGTGGTTCCCCCCAGGCCTGGTTGAATCATCCTTCACATGTCCCTGAATAGTGGGGGGTTAGCCATCTGGATGTCTTGGCTTCCGCCAAGAGATAATGGAAGTGCCCCTTATGCAATGTCGCCCAACTGCAACGGGTTTTTCGGTCCGTTTATTCAGCCGTTTTGCGGTTTTTCTATCAGCCCGCCTGAAAAACCGGCTGAAAATGAGCACAATAGTGCTCTATGCAAAATCTGTGCAGCAGTCCCCACTGCAACAGGTTTTGGCCGTCGGAAACGGTTTTGGTCTGCCGGCGGTCCCGGCGGCAAAACATTGTAAAGCACAAACTTCCATCCGGTTTCCCAAGACAGAAGATTTGCTTCTCAATGGAGGGGAGGAGGGATGTTCTCATGCTATCGCAGAGAAAAGCCCCCCGCCCCCTCCACCCTGCGGCCGTGGGGACGGGCGCAAACCAGGACAAATACCGGCCTATTAGGTCCATTGCAGTGTGGAACGCACCCTTAAAGGGGTTTGTCCTCGCTACAAGATTTGGTGTTATAATTAAATATCTTTAAAAAACAAGCAGCTTTGCAAATATTTGATTCATTACAAATGTTCTACTGATTTTGAGCTAGCCCCCTGTTAGATTACTACACATCAGCTTCTCAGATCTCTATAGTAGGCCCGACCTTTGATCCTTATCTTACTGGGCGTACAGAGTCTGAATGACTCATCACCTTTGAAGGACAGTGCCGGTGCAGAGTAGCCCCTCCCGCACAAATGCTTCTGAGGGGGAGGAGACTCCTGCGCGTCTGTGTCCGAGCTGCCTGGATTAACAAAACCCTGTGTGTGCTGCTTCCTCCTGCTCCTCTCTACACAATAGATGGACAGCAGTGACCCTGTGTGTTAACTATAATCATGAATGTTCTATGAGGAACTGGGGTTTTTTTATTGACTATACTAATACTATACAAATCAGGCATGGGTTGAATACTTATGTTCTCCGTATTAGGGACACATCCTGAGTATAGTAACACTTGCCCTTGTTGTTTGCTGTGAGATGTGGAGACTTGTAAGCTAAGCAGGGGATATAGGAACACAGCTCCCCTCTGCTCTATTAGCAAAGCTTCAATATTCCTCTCTACACTCCTGATAGCCCTCTCCTGCAAAGACCTAGGCGGGCACACACGGGTGAACCTGAGAGAAAAAACCCTCTCCCCCCCCCCTATAGAAGTTACTAGCTCCCCTGTGTCTGAGGGGAGGGGGGAGGGGAGCAGAACAGACAACCAAAAGCACGCCCCTCATTCAACTTACCAGGGACCCCCGACAGGCTGAAAGCTCGAAGAGAAACCCCTTTTAAAGAAAGTTGCCCTTCTCAAAAATGGAAATTGCCCATTGTTTATTCATCAAACGGGATTTAAAACATGTGAGGTGGGTTGCATGTATCCATGGTCACTAAAATGTCATCTACTCCAGTCTTGTCTTTCCCTATTGGTTAGCAACTTTAATGCTTTGGGGGATAAAATATTTTAAAATTTCCCCCTTTCAAATCCAAAAATGGTATCCTTAACCCCTTACCGACATTTGTCGTACTCTAGGGCAATGTGGGGTGGGGTTCCCGAAAATTTTGCCGTATGAGTCGTCAAGCGGATCTTGCGCGCTACACGGAGCGGCAAGATGGGCATGGAACCCGGTATATTCCGTGGACATGCCGCACCCCCCAGGCCCGGAGTGGTCGGGGGGTCGGAATCGCAGCTGCGGGCGGCAGGAGGAGCTCCTGCTGCCCGCCGACCCCCGGCGCAGTAACGGCGCTCACCGCTTTAAAGGGGGCCCTCCCTAAGACAGCCCGGTTGTAAATGACAGAAATGGGTTTGTCTGGTGACTCACATCCCCCAAATGCAGCGTGACAGACAGTTGTCATGGAGACCAGCATACAGTAAAGCTGTATGCTGATTTCCTTTTCATGAACATCTGAAAATCGTTCATGCAATTCCCCCCGGGGAAAAGTGTAAATGTAAAAAAGGTTAAAAAAAATGTAAAAAAGTAAAACACAAAAATAAAAATCAGAAAATCCCCTTTTTCCCCCCTTTCCCAAACGCCAATCCCCCCCCAAAAAATAAAAAAAAATAAAGAAAACCCATATTTGGTATCGCCGGTGGTGCGACCCCCCATAAATCTGTCATGTTTAATTAACCCGACAGTAACGCCGTAAAAAAAAAACCAAAAGATCCAGAATGCGATTTTTGTTCATTGCAGACATAAAAGGAGTAAAAAGTCTCAAAAATCATTCAACATCAAAGTGATCCCAAATTTAAAAGTCATTATCCCCGCAAAAAAAAAGTCCTTACACAGCTCTGTATAAGAAAAATAAAAAAAATTCTGGCTATTAAAAGATGCGATGCATAATATTTTTTTACACAAAAAAAAAAACACTTTTTTTTAAAAAAAAATGTGCTTTCAAAAAAAAAAACTACATAAATGATATCCCGTAATGGGCTCAACCCACAGGTAAACAACTTGTCACGGTACTGCCGGGTAAAAGTTTAAAAAAAAAAATAAAAAACACTGCTGGTTTGCAGATTTTCTTACCCTGCCTTCCCAAAAAAGGGATTAAAAGCGATCAAAAAAGTTTTGTCCCCCCAAAAATGATACCAATAAAACGTCAACTCACCCCGCAAAAAAAAAGAGTCCCTTTACAGCCCCAAAAACGAAAAAAAAAAAAGTTTTTGCTCTCAGATGCAGCGATGCAAAAACGTGGTTTCCTTTTTTCAAAAAAAAAGTTTTTTTATTGTGAAAACAGTAAAAATTAAAAAAATATAAAAATGTGGTATCGTTAATTTTTAAAAATGCTGAGTAAAAACTAGCAGTCATTTATACCGCACATTGACCGCTTAAAAAATAAAAAAAAAAAACACACAGATTGCTGTATTTTGTACAAAATGCCTAACAAAAAGTGATCAAAGCATCATATGCCCCCTAAGGGTCCCAATAAAAACATCAACTCCTCTCGAAAAAAACAAGCCCCCCAAGAGCTCCATATCAAAAAATTAAGAAAACTATGGCGTCAGAATACACAGCTTAAAAAAAGCAACTTTTTATAAAAAACCCCCGCTTTTATTGTGTAAAGTAAAAAAATATAAAAACGATATAAAATTTAAAATCATTGTAATTACCCCACCCCATAGAAAATTATCCGCATTTATCCGAGGCGAAAACTGTAAAAATGGGAAACCCAAAAACAAAGGGGGGAACTGCGTTTCCCCCCTCCATTTCCATGGCCCAATGCTAAAAAAAAAACGCGGAACCCTGTACACCCAAAATGAAAAAACACCCCTTAGATGAGTCCCCCGAGGGGGGTTTTTAATCCCAAAAAGGGAAACTTCTGGAAGGGTTTTACCCGTTTTAGTAATTTTGGGGGCTTTGGATGCGACATGGCCCCCAAATATCTGTGCGCCAAAAGCCAAATTCGCCCCTCCCTTTACCCCCCCGCCCTGCGCCCAAACAGCAGTTTACACCCAATGTAGGGTATTGCCCCCAACTTGGGAAAAAAATGCGTAACACAATTTTGGGGCTTTTTTTTTCCAAGATTCCTTGTAAAAAATTTAAAAATTTTCGCAAAAAAAGCAGATTTTTTGTAAAAAATATATTTTTTTTTTTATTTTCGAGGGAAGCTAAAAAAAAATTTGTGAAACCCTGTGGGGTGATAACCACTCACTCTGGATATATTCCGTAAGGGTGTAGTTTCCAGTATGGGGCTTTTTAGGGGTATTGAGTTTTGGAACCTTAGGGTGTCCGCAAACGAAATGGCCCCCCAAAAAAAACGTAAAGAAAATGAGGCCCCAGATTTCCCGTAGGGGCCCTCCCATTTTGGGGCTTTGGTTGAGCCAAATAAACCTAGGGCCCCCCATATGGGGTATCTCTGAAAACGGCAGAACTGGGGGAAACAATTTAATTTCATTACCTGATCCATTTTTCCCTTTTCTTTTCAAAATGTATAAAAATTGAAATCTGCAAAAAGTGAAATTTTTTAAAATTTTACTTCCACTTGCTTTAATTCCTGTAAACACCAATGGGAATAAACTTCCAAAGCGGTTTTGAATCTTTTAAGGGGGGAGTTTTTAGATGAGGCATTTAGGGGGGTATCTAACATACAGGGGCAATCAAATCACGTTAGAACGGAAAAGGTCCCTAAAAAATTGTATTTGCAAATTTTTCTTTAAAAATTTTAAAATTACACAAAATTTTTAAGCCCCCCAAGTCGTAAAAAAAAAAAAAAAAAAAATTTTTAAAAAAAAGATGCAAAAATACACAACAATGGGAATGCTAGTATAACTATTTTGAGTGGAAAACCCCTGTCTTACTCAGAAATTTTTAAAGTTTGAAATTGGTAAATTTTTTTAAATTTTTCACGATAAATTGATATTTTTCCAAATGAGCATTTTTGGACCAAAATTTCTTATATCTTAAAACACAATTTCACGAAAAACAATCTCTGAAACACATGGATAGGTTAAAGTGTCAAAAATTAAATCTGACTTTAAATGACACATGACAGATTTAAAAAAAAAGGGGGGTTTCAGAGAGGCCAAAACTGGCCCGGCGGGAAAGGGGGTTTAAAAGGGGAAACCGTAAAAAATGGATTATTTCTGCCCTATCGAGAGCAAGATGTGATGCAGGAGAGAAGCCAAACTCTGTAATTTTAGTTTTAGACTAGTCTCACTGCACACATTTTCGTCATTTTTTTTCAGTTTTTCAAATTTTGAAATGCTGAAAAACGATGAAAACAGGGGCCAAAGCTTTAATAGTAAAAACTCATTGTCTCCCAAACGTTATTTTTTCGTTCATTTTGTTTCGTTGTTTTTTGAAACATGTTGCAAAAAATACAGAAAAAGGGGAGAATATTTTGGCTCTGTCTACCGCACAGAAAAAAAAATCGTTTTTTCGCGTTTTTCATTTTCTAAAAAGCTGGAAAAAAAGATGTATCACTCCCAAGCCTAATGTAAACCCTCCCGCTGTTCCCCATGAGCTTTTTTTTTCCTCTTTTTTTTCACGTGGGCGTTTTTTGCAACATGCCTAAAAAAAAGGCAAAAAAAAGGGCAAAAATTTACTAAGGAGTCTTTGGAAAACGGGTATGTCTTTTGGCGCTTTTTTTTTGGGGCCCTTTTTTTCCTGGGGGTTTTTTTGCCCATTTTTTTTAATGAAAAACCCCCCCAAGACCCCAATCCCCCCTATATGGATGTTAATAAAGGGTTTAAACTTTATCAAAAACTGCATACAAGGTCTGATTGTCCTTTTTTTTAACCCTTTTGTAATAAATGTCATGCTTTGGGCGCTAACGATTTTGCGCAATTTTGGCGTCAAACTGTTTTTTTTTTGCTAAAATCCTTTTTTAACTATTTTTGCCCCTAATAAAGTTATCTTGAAAAATAAAAAAATTTTTTTTTTTTAAGGATTCTGATGCCAAAAAAAGTTTTTTTTTTTCGGATTTTGGCGCAAGAATCCGTTTTTTTTATTTACGTTTTTTGGCACTACAATAATTTTTTTTTTTACAGATTTTGGCGCCAATAAAGTTATATCGCCTCTGACGCCAAAAATAAGTTTTTTACGGATTTTGCCGCAAAAATAAGTTTTTTGACACTAAAATAATTTTTTTTACTGATTTTGCCGCTAATAACCTTATCTCGCTTCTGACACCAAAAATACGTTTTTTACGGATTTTGGCGCAAGGATCCATTTTATGGCTTTTGGGGAAAAAATCCGTATCTTTACAGTTTTTGGCGCTAATAAAGTAAATCTAGCTTTTGACGCAAAAAAATAAATTTTTTTACGGATTTCGGCGGCAGAATCCGTTTTTTTGACGATTTGGGGGCTTAGTTCAATATCTTTAAAAATTTTGGCCTAATAAACTGATCACGCTTCTGACACAAAAAATTTTTTTTTTTACGGAATTTGGCGCAATAATGCGTTTTTTTTGGGAATTTGCCGCTAAAATCCTTTTCTTTACAGAGTTTGATGCTAATACAGTTATCTTGCTGTATGGAAAGATAATGTGGGTTTTTGTGGATTTTGGTGCAAGAATCTGGTGCAAAATTTAATAAAGCAGTAGCACACAAAGGACAATGTGCTCCCAATGGCTACAGTGATCTAAAGGAAGTGATTACTTAACATGTTAACTCCACCTGTAGGGTGTAGTTTATATCCAGTGGCTTAATTTGAGCATACATTAAAAAGCAGGGAAAAGACGCTTCAAAAAAACGCTCCAAAAAAACGAAACACGCACCAAAAAAACATCCGTTTTTTCAGCTGCTTTTGACAGGCAGTGGACAGAAAACTCAGTTTCATGAACGTTTTTAGTAATTCGTTTTCAGGTCGTTTTTTGTCCACAGCAGTGTAGACATATCCTTACTATTGAAGTCTATGTAAAGCACCAGATGTTTTTTGGCGTGTTATTTTGCAGAAATCCACATTTATTAATGCTGGGCATCTCTGAAAAAAATGCACCGATTTTTTTTGAGGTGTTTTTAAATGCACTGGACAAAAAACTCAGTTTGTGAACGGATTTAGGATTTGGTGTTCAGTGAGTTTTTTTGTCCAATAGCCTTCTAGTATTTAAAGCAGGATTTCTAAGAAAAAAGCAGAGTAAATTCTGACTGGACTACTTAAGTGACAGTAGGAGTCCTGCTTACCCTGACTACATACAGTGATTGACACATTCTGAGGTAGGGGAAGCTGTCAATCACTGTATATGGGCGGGTAAGCAGTACTTTTCACTTTCACAGATTTTCTCTGCTTTTTACACAGAAATTCAGCATCAAATCATCTAACTCTACATATCACAGAGCTCAGCTTCTAACCTGTATCATATAACCCTATATATCACAGAGCTCAGCTTCTCTCCTCTATCATATAACCCTATAAATCACAGAGCTCAGCTCCTCACCTCTATCATATAACCCTATATAACACAGAGCTCATCTTCTCACCTCTAAAATATAACCCTAAATCACACAGAGCTCAGCTCCTCTCCTCTATCATATAACCCTATATATCACAGAGCTCAGCTTCTCTCCCTCTATCATATAACCCTGTATATCACAGAGCTCAGCTTCTCTCCTCTATCATATAACCCTATATATCACAGAGCTCAGCTTCTCTCTCGCTATCATATAACCTTATATGAATAATACCGTGCTACGAGTAGCTACTGTCCGAAGGATCCTAGCGCTCTGGTAACTATTTAATTCAGCTCCAATGAGCAGTACACATTATACCCCAATTTTTAAAAGGTATATTTTATTGTGCACATATAAATTTAAAATACATATGAAAACCCTAAAACCTCAACGCGTTTCGCATACCTCTAGTATGCTTCATCAGGAGTAATGACCTTATAACTTGATAGTTCATATATACTAAAATCCTTCAACAAGTGAATTGACCAATTGACATATCACAATTAACCACCCTCTCACATATTAACATGTTAATTGCCTCCAATGTTCGAACACCATAATGAAAATTGTATATTATTTTACCTTGATGCAATATATTCACAAGATCCCCACGAAGACGCTACTTTCCATACTGGGATCATAGACGGAAGTGCGTCACCGCCGCATGTCATTTCCGCCCTCACCAGCAGTGCACGCATTGTGACCTACTGCGCATGCCCAGCTGTGTTAAAAGGGCGGAAGTGCTTGTATGCTCCTATGCACCGCTACCCCTACTGACCATAGTATCCCAATGACAATTACGCATGCTCCGCAATTCACATATTCGCGGCCGCATGCTGCCTGCTCCTCACTAGTTAGCTTAAAATCTTGTTGTAAATTGCACTTATTGCATAGCTAGTATGTTAACCACCGGCCCCTTCCGTTTTACATACCTTGCTATTAAAACGGAAGATCTCCTACTATACATGTTCTTCATAACCAAACCCCAATGCTATACATGACAAATTCTATTGTTATCATCACCCTCATATCAATGGACCACTTCCTGCACCCTCATTTAATCCCTATGGATTAAGGGTATTTAATTTAAATATCCAAAACGTTTCTCTATTTATAAGGGCCTGTAGTCTATTAGGAACATCCTCATGGATGAAATCTATAGGTTGAAGTTTTAGTAGGTATTCCTCACCCCTATGTACTTCTTGTATATGGCGGGGTAAACTATACAATAAATTTCCTTTTCTAATGCTAAAACGGTGGTTGTTCATTCTTTGTGACAATTTTGTAGAGGTCCTCCCTATATACTGTTTCCCACAACCACATGTGATCAGATAGATCACAAAACTAGAACTACATGTCAACCGATGTTTAATTTTATATACTTCGTTTGTGGCTGTGGAACAAAAAGTATCCCCCACCTGTATCATTTTGCAACATTTACAGATGGGGAAACCACATGGAAAGGCACCATTTGGATTTTCTGCATTATCTTCCCTTGGATTATTCGGCTCAATTTTACATGGTCTTTGACGTGATGGTGCTAAACTGTTCTTTAATGTACCAGCTCTTCGGTATGTAATTCTATGTCGTGGAGCTAGATGGGGCTTCAATACTGGGTCCGATAAAAGTACATCCCAATATTTCGATAATATGCTATATAAATCTTTGTGCTGGGAGGAATAGGTGGTAATAAAATTGTTTTTATAAGAATTAATACTCACTTTTTGTTTCTGAACAACACAATCTTTGTGTGTCATCTTAAAAGCTCTTGCGTTCGCATTCTGGACTAAATTTCTGGGGTAACCTTTTTGGATAAACCTCTCCTCCAAAATAGATGCCTGGTCTCTGTAAATATCATCTAAGGTGCAATTTTTCCAGACCCTCCGGAATTGACCGAAGGGTACGTTCCGTATCCATTTTTTGTGATGGCTACTAGTAAAGTGCACATAATTATTAGAGTCGACCGGTTTAAAAAATGTTTTAGATAAAACTTTGTCATTTTCACAATACAATAAAAGATCTAAGAATTGTATTTCTTTTGAATTTATATTAGAGGTAAAAGAATGCAAATGCATTCTTAAGATTTTTAAATTCTAATTCCTGGGGCATCACTTTTACCTCTAATACAAATTCAAAAGAAATACAATTCTTAGATCTTTTATTGTATTGTGAAAATGACAAAGTTTTATCTAAAACATTTTTTAAACCGGTCGACTCTAATAATTATGTGCACTTTACTAGTAACCATCACAAAAAAATTGATATGGAACGTACCCTTCGGTCAATTCCGGAGGGTCCGGAAAAATTGCACCTTAGATGATATTTACAGAGACCAGGCATCTATTTTGGAGGAGAGGTTTATCCAAAAAGGTTACCCCAGAAATTTAGTCCAGAATGCGATCGCAAGAGCTTTTAAGATGACACAAAAAGATTGTGTTGTTCAGAAACAAAAAGTGAGTATTAATTCTTATAAAAACAATTTTATTACCACCTATTCCTCCCAGCACAAAGATTTATATAGCATATTATCGAAATATTGGGATGTACTTTTATCGGACCCAGTATTGAAGCCCCATCTAGCTCCACGACCTAGAATTACTTACCGAAGAGCTGGTACATTAAAGAACAGTTTAGCACCATCACGTCAAAGACCATGTAAAATTGAGCCGAGTAATCCAAGGGAAGATAATGCAGAAAATCCAAATGGTGCCTTTCCATGTGGTTTCCCCATCTGTAAATGTTGCAAAATGATACAGGTGGGGGATACTTTTTGTTCCACAGCCACAAACGAAGTATATAAAATTAAACATCGGTTGACATGTAGTTCTAGTTTTGTGATCCATTTGATCACATGTGGTTGTGGGAAACAGTATATAGGGAGGACCTCTACAAAATTGTCACAAAGAATGAACAACCACCGTTTTAGCATTAGAAAAGGAAATTTATTGTATAGTTTACCCCGCCATATACAAGAAGTACATAGGGGTGAGGAATACCTACTAAAACTTCAACCTATAGATTTCATCCATGAGGATGTTCCTAATAGACTACAGGCCCTTATAAATAGAGAAACGTTCTGGATATTTAAATTAAATACCCTTAATCCCTATGGATTAAATGAGGTGCAGGAAGTGGTCCATTGATATGAGGGTGATGATAACAATAGAATTTGTCATGTATAGCATTGGGGTTTGGTTATGAAGAACATGTATAGTAGGAGATCTTCCGTTTTAATAGCAAGGTATATATCACAGAGCTCGGCTTCTAACCTGTATCATATAACCCTATGTATCACAGAGCTCGGCTCCTCTCCTCTATCAAAGAACCCAGTATATCACATAGCTCAGCTCCACTCAACTATCATATAAACCTATATATAACTGAGCGCAGCTTATCTCATCTATGATAGAAGCCTATATAATCACAGAGCTCTGCTTCTCTCCCTCTACCATATAACCCTATATATCACAGAGCTCAGCTTCTAACCTGTATCATATAACCCTATATATCACAGAGCTCAGCTTCTAACCTGTATCATATAACCCTATATATCACAGAGCTCAGCTTCTAACCTGTATCATATAACCCTATATATCACAGACCTCAGTTTCTAACCTGTATCATATAAACCTATATATCACAGAGCTCAGCTTCTCTCCTCTATCATATAACCCTATATATCACAGAGCTCAGCTTCTCTCCCTCTATCATATAAACCTATATATCCCAGAGCTCAGCTCCTCTCCTCTATCATATAACCCTATATATCACAGAGCTCAGCTTCTCTCCTCTATCATATTACCCTATATATCACAGAGCTCAGCTTCTCTCCTCTATCATATAACCCTATATATCACAGAGCTCAGCTTCTCTCCTCTATCATATAACCCTATATATCACAGAGCTCAGCTCCTCTCCTCTATCATATTACCCTATATATCACAGAGCTCAGCTTCTCTCCTCTATCATATAACCCTGTATATCACAGTTAGAGATGGGCGAATTTCTCTAAAATTCGATTCGGTCACTTCGCCGAATTTTCCGACAAAATTCGTTTCGTTCCGAATTACTTTCAACGAACCCCTTTAAAAAGAGCTTTTTCCCGGGCTGCACGGGCCTGCAGGGGGCTGTAGAACGTTGTGCATTTTAAATATCAAGGGGTTGGGTTTGGCTTCTAAAATGTTGTTTTTAGTATGACACCACATACTGCCGCCGCTCTTAGAATCGTTCACTAAAAATTTCCCGGGGCACTTAAGAGGACAAAAAATGCCCAAAAAAAACTGAAGGGGGAATGTTGTGATAAAGTCATGCAAAAAGAAAGCTGGAAAAAAACAAGCTGAGAGCCAGGTTTGGCAACATTAGGGGACGATGGGGAGGGGTGACGGCGGCAGCCACAGCTCTGAGGAAAACAGTGCACTTACTTTTGGAGGGGGAAAAAAAAAAAGGAGTAGGCCCAGAGGGCACAAGACTGAGAGCGGAGGTCACTGCGGCCAGCCAGAGGTATAGAGGGGCAAAATGACACTGGGGGTGGTGGGTGGCAATACCAGCCCCGGTAAAGATGGTGGTAGGCAATGGGAAACTGGCAGCAATGTGTGGCATCAGGGGGGTGGTGGGGATCAGAATAGTGGTGAGGCCGGATTTGAACCCAACTGCGCCCAAGCATTGGGGGTGTGGAAAACCCGGCTTCCCCCCTGATTCATCTGGGCAAAGGTCTGTTCCCCATTTCCCCTGTACAAGCGGGTTCTCCTTGGGTAACGATGCCCCCGCCGCACTGAACACCCCTTTTTTTATGCCACACTATGGCCGGGCAGACAGCTTCTCCACTGCAAACTCGGCAAGTTGCGGCCAAAACATCCAGTTTGGCTGCCCAGTAGTCCACGGATCTTCTAACTGGGGTGGCAGAGTGCTGTCCAAGTAGGCCACCACCTGTTGGTTCAGGGACTGCTCCAGGTCCTGCTGTTTGCTGGCGACTGCCCTCCTCACTAGGCGGGGAAGGGAAAGCTGCTAATCAGGACTCCAACTTGGGTTGCTGCGATGGAGCTGGTACTGCTCCGACCCCCCCACTTTTCCCAGAAAGCCGCGGAAAGTAGTACGTGACCTGAAGAACCCCGGTCAGAACCTGTCAGAGGAGGACGATGCCGCACATAGGCAGCGGCCAACTGACTAGGGGAGGATTTCCCTATAGTATTGAGTTTGGGAAAAAGCTCCCATTTTGGCGGTAGCGAGGGTCCAATAGGGTGGAGACCCCAGAAGTCATCCCTCTGCCGGATGCTGACTATTCAGCTGTCACTAGCCAGGCAAATCAGATGCTGCGGGCCATCTGCACAATGACTCCGAGCGGCTCCCTCCCTCCATCTCCACTGTATACTGCCACGGTGCTTGGGAGTTATCTGCCTCGTCTTCCTCATCTCCATCCACCTCCTCCAGCTGCTCCTGCTCCTCCTCTCTTTGTCACCTGGGTAGAAAATCCACTATTTCACCAGACAATGCTTCTGCTCCAATGTCCTCCTCCCCCCTTTCCATTTCATCCCCACCGGACCAGTGGCTGCGAAGTACGCCACGTCCCCCAGTCCCCTGCCCAGACAGATTTTTCACTCTGTTCCAGGACATGAAGCAGTTATTTATCCCTAGTCCTGGCGACTGACAAATAACGTCCCTCCCCGAATGGCCTCAGCAAACAGCGGGTTTGTCACGCATGAGCTGCCACTGGCTGACATAAAATTACACAGGGGAGTACTCCTGTCCCTTGCGATCATCAAAAAATCGTTAATGGCCTTTCTCTTTTTCAACAGTCGGCCCAAACATGTGCAGGCTGGAATTCCACGGGTGGAAAATCGCATATCAGAGTGTTTGGGGGAGGCCAGTTCTGCCGCTGAAAACTCGAGGAGGGTGTTCCTGGCTTTGTACAAAATGGATAAAGTGCATGCACAGTTTCCGGGCCCAAATTTCAGAATCAGCTGAAGATCGGAACCTTTTTACAACCAGATTGAACACGTGCGCCATCAGGCGCATGGACCATCCCTCGGTGCACGCGGACACCATGTTCCTCCATTGTCCTCAAACCCTGGTTCCGATTTGCAGTTGGCGCGGAGAAAGCCACACATCGATTTCTTGCTGCATGACGCGGAGCAGTTCCTCCCCTGTGTGACTTCGTTCGCCGAGGCAAGCCAGGGGTAGAACTGCGTGACACAGCTGTGCCCTACACATGTGGTATGATGGAGCAGTATTGTGAAGGCTGAGATGGTGGTGGGGAGGAGGGGGTGGACATTGGCGCAGGAGCACAGTTTTGACACGTGGAGGAGAAAGCGGCGTCTCCTGTCCAAGTTTTGGGTGCTGGGCGGAAGCACATTCACCCATTTGGGGCCCAAAAAGGACATGTACTGGCCCTGACCATAGTTACAGCTCCAGACGTCCGCGCTGACGTGCACCTTGGAACAAACCGATAAGCTTAAGGACTGGCCCCCTTCTGTTCTAATATTTATGAAGTGCTGGTACTGCCTTTTTGGAAAATAAATTATGGCTTGGAAACTCTCCACCTCGGTCGGGACAAGCCATTAGTTTTCTGAACGGTGCAGAGTCCACTATTTGGAAAGGGAGGGGGCTGCAGTACCAACAACTTGGGGCAGGAGCACGGTCAGCTTCTGCCTTTAGGATGGGTTGGACGATACTGTGTCTCTTTGCAAACGCCT
Organism: Phyllomedusa bahiana; assembly: GCA_025379985.1. Lineage (NCBI taxonomy): Eukaryota > Metazoa > Chordata > Amphibia > Anura > Hylidae > Phyllomedusa > Phyllomedusa bahiana. Next base: position 124,194 of record JAODAL010003506.1, read on the forward strand.
CGCTGAACGACTGCTGGCGCCATGAAGTAGCGAGGAGCAGGGGCATTGGACCGGGAATGATGGCAAAGAGAAACAGCTCCCTTCTGCAGAGGTGGTGGAGCCTTGACTGGCTGCAATGGCAAGCGTGCCACTGGGCGCTGCTGCTGCTGTTGCTGCGGCGGCAGGATGGACCACCACATCTGAGCCACGTTTCTCCCAGGCCACCGGATGGTGACGCTGCATGTGTTGACGCAGGGCCGTGGTGCCAACGTTAGCCTCCCTGGCCACGCTTCACTTTCTGCCCACAGATTCTAAAATATACACATATTCGGCTCCTCCGGTGTCTTAGCAAAGAACTGCCAAAACCGCCGAGTATCGATTTTACCGCCAACGCTCCGCACTGAGTGACTACTGCCGCCCCTGCCTCGCTGAGCCCCTGTGCGCTACTTTCTTGGGCCTGCGAAGCGGGTTTTTTACCGAGGCCGCTTGGCTCCCGACCTCACACTGCTGCTACCTGCTGACTCACGGCCACAAACCCACTTGCTGGCTGCACCAACTGGCCTGATGTGCAAACTGACCCCTCTTCTCCTGACATGATGAAGCCCTGCCTCACCCGCTCCCAAGTGCGGTCGGCTACATCATCATCTATTTGTTTTTATCGTCACTGCTGTCCTCATCACCGGTGTGGTATGCTGGCTGGGCCTCCCCACAATATGACCTCCCCTGCCACTCTCCACATCTATACTTTGCCGCCTACTGCAAGAAGCAGGGGATTTGGCCCAATTTCTTCGCTGCCAAGTAGCTGCTGACTGCCCTCCTCAAATTGTCATCCTCGCTATATAGTGGCGCTGTCCCAGACCAATAGTAATCTCTGGTGAGGGAACCAGATGGGACAGAGGCGGGTTGAGAACAAGTGAGGGCCGCTGACCCGCTCCCGGGCCATGCCCAAATAAGGGTTGGGGTCTGAGGTTCCCACCGACTCTTGGCTGGGGTTGTCAGATGTCATCTGGGAGGAAGAGGATGACCTAGGGCAACCAATCAAAAACCCTTTTTGGGGTTTCTAAATCAGGGCCCCGGCGCTAGGGACAGCCCCGGGAGTTTTTGGCCTCACCCAGTGACCCCTGCTGGAGTCCCCTTTCTTTGCCCCGACCCGGGCCCGGAATTTTTTGTGCCTCTGCCATCGCAGGTGCAGGCCTCCACCCCTGTCTGGATAATGGTTTTTTTTAAAAGTTCGAAACTATTTGATGATGATATCTGTATTTGATTTAAAAACACACCCCGTTTTTGACTCCAAAAAGAACCCAATAACCCAAACTTGGGTTAAAACCCTTGGATATAAATTGCCCCCTCCACCCAAAAGGCCAGGAAAAAATTTTTCTTGTATGTGCTTTAAAAACACTGTGTGTTTTCTGGAAAATAAAAAACAACCCAAAAAGGCTTAATTAACCTTGGACTTTAATTAGGCCTTTTCAGGAAAAAAAGTATTTTTTTGGGGTTGAAAAAGACGGTTTATTTTTGCAAACACAACCCGCCCCCAAAAAAGGGTTAATTACCCCCGGATGTAAAATTTCGCCAAAGAATTGGCCGCACAAAAAAAGTAGGGTTTGTAGCGGGGGTTACAATTTAGGGGTTTTTTTCGCGACACAAAAAGAGTTCAGTTGTAATTAACCCTTTTCTTGTGAATTAGGCTCAGGAAAAAAATTTTTAAAATTTTGGCATTGGGAAAAAAACTGTTTTCCCTTTGGGGTCAGGAAAACCCCGCAAAAAAAACGTTTAAAAAAACCCCTGGATTTTTAAATTCGCAATTTGAATTGGCAGCCAAAAATGAAGTGGGTTTTTTTTATTGTAAAAACGCTGTTTTTTAAAATAAACCCCCAGGAACTGGCTTAGATCCCCCCTTGGGGTAAATTTAATGTAATTTGCAAACTGCGTGGGGCGCCCACTGGATTTCAGATCCCAAAAACCCCAAAAAAAATTTGAAATAGAACATTAGAGAACGTCTCTGAGACAAGCTGAGAACCCCCACAGGAAAAAAAAGCTATATTAAAAAAACAATTCTTCGTAAGGGGCTTCAGCCGCGGCAGAACCCTTTCTGGGGAGACGTGGGGAGGGGTGTGAGCTCCCGGGGCGTCGCGCCCAGACTTACTTTGTGCCGGTTTACGTCCGAATCTCGCCGGTCTCTGATTGGGGGTTATCTCTGCCCATGGGATGCAGGCTTGCCCTTCTTCCCCCCAGAGTGCTTTGCCCCTTGTAACGAAAAAAAGTGGGGTTTGGGAGCCTTTTAATTTAATTTAAAAGGACACTTCGTTCACCCGAAAGTACCCCCAAAAGTTGACTTCGTTCCGAACCGGGAAGGGTTTTTTTAAAAATTTTAAAAGAATTACATTCGTTGAAACAAATTGGCCCCCTCTAATCACAGGCTAGCCCTCCCCCTTTTCCCTATAACCCCATATATCAAGAAAAAAGTTTTTCTCCCCCTTCATATAGCCCTATTTATCACAGAACTCAGCTTCTCTCCTTCTATCACATCCTTCTCTCAGGGCAGCACAAACTACCTGACGGGTTCCTTTTATGCAGGATATGATGTAGTTTTCTAGAATTTTTTTTTAAATACCCCTAGCTGGGGATTTTTTGATTTACTACCCGGGGGGAACAGGTTTTTTCTTTCCTTTTTCTTTGCCCTTGGGAGTTGAATTTTTGGGTATTCTGGTGGCTCTGATGATTTGGTGCTCAATTGAAGTGGGATGGTAAACCCTGTTTCTTGTACCAGGGAAAACCCCCAATCAGCTTTACCTCCTTATGGGAACCCCTTTCCTTATCCAAAAAACATAAAAAGAATTCCATCTTCTGCAGCCAGGCCATTAGATATCATTGTGTAGGTTCCCAGCCAGCTGACAGGAATGTCCACTTAAACCAACTTAAAAAGGAAGTTTTAACCCTATTACGCCCTCTTCTATAAATTTAGGCAGCTGCGGTGTAAGGGGAGTAACGTTTCACTTACTAACCCCATCCTAGTGGAAACCCCACCGAAAAGGGATCAGATCCAGCTCGGATTCTTGCTGTTTAATCCTTTAGATGCCGGGCAGGAAGAAATGGACCCCATCTTTGGAAAAACATCTCTTTTATTAATGCGAAAGGGTTTTGGAGATCGCACCCCAAAGGGTCGTACACCCGGGGTAAAATGTACAAAAAAAAAAAAAAAGTTTTAAAAATCTAAAAAATTATAAAAAAATATTAAAAGTTCAAAATAACTCCTTTTTGTTATTTTACAAATAAAAAAATGCACATAATTTGGTATCACAATCTAATAACATTTAATATAATTTATCATGTGAACACCATAGAAGAAAAAAAATCCCAATGCCAGAATTATGAGTTTTTTTATTTGTTATTTTGCTTCCCCAAAAAATTGTTGTACAAAAGGAAAAAAAAAAAAAGGTCATTATCCCAAAAGGGCCCAATGAAAAACACTTCGCCCACGGGAAATGACCTCGCTGAAACTGATTAAAAAAAATGATTGGTCGTAGAAAATATATTCAAAGGGGACTTGATTCTGGAGATAGATGTTGATCCAGGGATTTATTCTGATATTATATATTTAGAATGGGGAAGGTATTTTTCTTTTTATATAAGGAAACTACCATCCACCTCATGGGGATTTTTGCCTTCCTCTGGATCAACTAACAAAAAAGGTCCTGTATAAAACTAGATTTAATTAACCCCTTAAGCCGAACGCCTGAAAAAAGAGTTAAGACCAAACTTTTTTTTTGTTTTTGCCCCCTTTGGTTTAACAGTTGTAACTTTTTTATTTTTTCAATGACGCAGTTGTATGAGGCCTCGTTTTATTTGAGACAAGTTGTACTAGAAGACGTCAGTTTTTGTCGGTTTTAGGTTTGTTGGGGTACCCTAACTGGGTTTATATATTGTCCATACAGGTTTGCTTTGGTGTATTACATATGTGGCCCTAAACCCTTTTTCCTTGGGGTGCGGTGATATTATTCTGTGTTTATCTGGAAAGCACTATGCTACATTGATATTAACATTTTGTAGACTATACTTTTTCTATGGAGTCCCTCTGTTGAAACATTGAGGTGCCTTTTTTGCCCTTAATTTTCTGGTCGAGGATTGTCATTGGGGACCGACTTTTTGAATTTACATATTTTTCCTACATCAGTCCCTGATGAAGTGTTTATGGGGCACTGAAACATGTTGGGACTTGTATATAAGAATTAAGGCTAGTGTTATTAGGGTATGTTCGACGGGCCGCCCTTTTTCAGGACGAATACCCTTTTTATTAGGTGTTAGGGTTATTGGGCCAAAGTGATTAAGTGAAGGTCGTTGGCCCTGCATTGGACATACTGGGGTTTTTTTTGGGGTTTTGATTATTTAGTTTTTTTCTCCCTTTTAATGTGTTTTAAATAAAATCAGTTTTACAGGACCTTTTTTGTTAGTTTATGAGGTAGATGTGTATTTATAGGGACTTTAACACTTTTTTTTTTTTTTTACCCTATTATTGTGGGGTTTTTTCCCTCTGGATCAACACTGTGAAAAAAAATAAAAGAGAAGAAAAAACAGTTTGCTCCTCTGTGTGGTAAAGTTGGCAGGCCCATAAAATACTTAATCAGTATACGCTACCTGCCGGAAATAGTCCAGAGGCTCAACTCTCCACAGGCTTGTCCCTTGGGTACAAAAGGTATGAAATTGTTGGCGGCTGCTCCTTGCCCAATCCCTTTTCCCATTTTGGGTACTAAAGGAATAGCGGCAGAGTACTCAAGAAACTCGAAAAAAGTGTTTTTTCCCTTAAACTCCTTTAAACACATTGTGAATTGTGAAAATTTGGCGCTATAGACCGTTTCCCAAATCGCTTTAAAGGTAAATTTGACGCGCCGAAAGTTGACCCTGTCTTTTGAGGTATCTACAGGGCAGGAGACCAAAAACCCCAAAATCTGGCTCGACACCACCTTTTCCTGGTCGGCTGTTCTTTGCGGTCATACAACCCGGGGATTAGAGCCAATCCAAAGTTGGCTCAGGCACCACCCTTTTCCCCGGTTGGCTGTTCTTTGCATTCATACATACAGAGGTGTAGAGCCAAAACCAAGTCTGGCCAGGCACCCCCTTACCGGTTGGGTGTTTTTGAAGGTCATACATAAGGGCAGTGCGGCAATACCCAAGTTTTGGGTCAGGCACCCCTTTCCTGGGCTGTTCCTCTGCAGGTTACTACAGGGCAGTGTAGAGCCCAATACCCAAGTTGGTCGGCACCCCTTTACCCCGGTCTGGTTTCTTCTTCAGGGCACACATACAGGGCCCTGTAAGCCAATACCACAAAGTCTGGTCAGGGACCATTTACCCGGTTGGTGTTTTCTGCAGGGCTCGGGGAGTGTAAGGGTAATACCACAAGTTGGCTCAGGCCCACCTTTACCTTTCCCGTTCTTCTGCGTATAATAAGGGTAGGGCCAAAACACAAAGTTGGCTGGCACCACTTTTCCCCCGGGGCTGTTTCTGAGCTTTTACTTTCAGGGCGTGTAGAGCCCCTACAAAAAGTCGGCTCGGGACCACCTTTTCCCCGTCGGTGTTCTTCTGCAGGAAAACATAAGGGCAGTGTAGAGCCAAACACAAGTCTGGCTCAGGGGACCACCTTTACCCCGGTTGTTCTTCTGCAGGTCTACATCGGGCAGGTAGAGCCAAACCCCAAGCTGGCTCAGGACCCCTTTTACCCTGGTTTGGCTGTTCCCCTGCAGGGCCACATACGGGCATGTAGAGCCAAAACCCCAAGTTGGCTCAGGCACCACCTTTTACCCCGGTCTGTTCTTCTGCAGGTCATACTAAAGGGGCAGGTAGAGCCCAAAACCACAAGTCTGGTCGGCACCACCTTACCCCCGGTCTGGCTCTTCTAATGTTCTGCGGCAAAGTTTTGGCTTCAAAAAAATCATTTGTTACTTCTTCTAATGTGGGGCCGCCCCCCCGAAGCCCCAAAACTTTGGCACGTTAAAAAAAATGTGTCTTTGCCGCGGTTTGCGAGCAAATCGGCCAAGTTTGCTTCCCGTTCAAATCTAAGAATGGTTCCACAGCTTTTTGAGGCCAGAATTCTGCACAGCCCCATTTATGCGGGCGCCCCAGTCGGGTGTCCGGCATGGTCACCTATCCAGCCGTAGGTATTTTTTTCTAAAATACTCTGGGGTCAACGCGTAGGGGTTATGGGGCGGGTTTGGTGGGCCTGTGTCCAATTTTCTCTATGTGGGATAGTAATAAAAAATAGTAAAACAAGTATTTTACTTTTATCTGTGCTTTATTTCTTAATTGTGACAGTCTGGTTTAGGTGCTTTCTTATTCTGCTTTCACACTGTGCATTGTTGGGTCATTTTTTTTTTTTTTTTTAAAGCACCCTTACACAGAATCTCACTGACTTTCATTGCCAAAAACGGGTGTAGGGCCAGTTGTGTACAAAAAGAGTTTACGAATCCTTGTCTCATAAAAACTAGGATTAGCCTCCTCTCCCGCTCGACAATACGATCGTATTGTGCGCGGGAAAGATAAGGGGGGGATGTCAATGAATTCAATGGGGCCGGCGGGGTGCCGGCCCCCCGTGCCGCGGGGGGTACTGCTATTTCGCGACTCCCAAAGACCCGCGTAATTGCGGGCCCTACCGTACGGCTGCAATTTCGCCCTGTGAACAAGCCTTTTACAATTGTCCTCAAACGCAAAAACAACAAAAAAAAACAAAATTTCCCTACAACTTTTTTTTAAAATGTGAATTGGATTATTTTTGCTACTGTTAAAACTGTTCTCTGTGTGAAAATTGAACATTTTGCAAAATGGTGTTATAGGGGGAATTTTTAATATGGAATAAATATAGGCCTGCTTGTCTGATGTGCGGGAAATCGCTGTCTACATGCAAGATTTATTCATTTACAGACAAATGTTACAACTTTAGTGAAACACTTTTAGTACAATATGTTCTTATTACATATTCTGTGAATTTTATTTTGACCAGATTTCCATATGGAGGACAGAACCATCTGCCGCCTCTTCCCCCCCCGATCCTAATGATAATGTAATTATTTAAAAGGGAACAAAAAATTTAACCATAGAAAACTATCATCTACAGCAATACAGTAGTGATTTATTAGGTTTTTTTTTAATCTTTCTTAATTTTACATAATATAATGAAAAAAATGTCACCCAATTATATAATGTATGGCAAATTGAATGTAAAAGATTTGTCACCCTGAAAACTAACCATATGTTGGATCACACCTCCCTTTTTATGAAAAATGAGAGAGAGGATTAAAAGCTAATAAGAAAACAGGCTATGGTTACAATACAACTACAGTATAGTAAAAGAGAACAAAATCAAGCCAAAATCAAAGAATGCCATACAGCTGCAAAATAATATCACCATACTGTGCCAAAATAATAGTGTGTTAGAGTTTTCAGGGCTCCTACTAGTCTCTGCTATGAATTCTCTTGAGAGAGTAATGAAAGTACAGATGCATTTGCCTTAAAGCGTACCAATCACCTTCAGAGAAACCTCATGAAGTAACATAAGACTAAAAAAAACAACACTTTCTATTATGTTTCTTAGGAAAAACTACCTTTCACCCTTAAATTTGTTTTTAAAAGATGCTGGCCCTTTTGCAGCTCGAACGGGTAAGTGGCACATGACGCTTGTGGATCACATGTGGGCAGTTGACTGCTTCTGAGCTAGGAGAGCTCACTGTGCAGGGGGAAGCCTGTAAGTCTACATCATGTGCACCCCAGCAGCAGTGTAATATAGATGCCTGTGTGCTATAGATGAGGAGGCTGAAGCAACAGGTAAACCCTGTCACACTATATCCTCAGTGTGATGTGCCTGTTGTACTCTATGTAGTGAGAGACTCTGCTCCCCCTGCACAGTTAGTATTTCCCAACAGAATGATAAGATTATCCCTCCCGAGTTACAGAGAGAAAGTAAAATCTGTTCCCCTGTAAAACTTAGGAAAATCCTCTGCATTGCTAATGACATGTATTTGAGAAAAGTCTTATAATTTCATCTACTATCAATTTATGTGTGTTTGTATGGAGGTGATAGGTACTCTTTAAAGGGAAACTGTCACTTCAGTTATGCTGAAGACAGCACAAGCTAGTGACAGACATGCTGTTTCCACCGCCTAGACCCTTATTCTGTAAGATGCAGCAGTTTCAGAACATTTATTGCTTAAATCTGGCAGTGTGCAGCCTGTTCTGCCAGAAGAGTCCAGTGTATTCATGAGCAGGTGTTACCCATGGCTAGCCCTGCCCACCTGACATTTATTTATAGGTTTCTAATTATTCAAAGTAAAAGGTTGAATCAGCCATGAGTGGGCGGGACTAGCTGTGGATGGGTGGAGCTAACGTCTGCTCAATAAGCTGGCCTCATCTCTGGCAGAACAGGCTGCAAACTGCTAGACTTGACGATTAAATGCTCTGAAACTATTGTATCTTACAGAATAAGGGATACAGCTCTGGAAACAGCATGTCTGTCCTCAGCAAGGGGGGCATAACCTAGTTGACAGGCTCCATCTATCACGTCTAGTCAACTTCTAGGGTGCTGATTGTGGCTGCCAGTGCACAGATACCCCCACAACTTCAGAAGGGCCAAATTGTAGCAAACCTAGCAGCTGCAGGAAACAATAATGTGAAGCGTGTGTCAATCACAACACTTCAAGAGACAGTCGGCAACGGATGACGAATTTTGAAGGACAGCAAGTTAGCCAATGGCACAGTGAAGTCAGATTCAATTCAGTCTGGATGATGAGCAACGAGAAACAAGAACTCACCATAACTTTCCCTGAAACATTCCCTAGACCTACTCCTGATGCTGACCCTAGCACCAGGAATGAATAAAGATAACCCTCAGCTACAACTGTCCCTAACTCAAAAAGGGGAACACTCAAGACTGAACACAGCAAGAAACAAACCCGAACAATAGACTGGGATTGTCACAAGAACAAAGGGAAAAAGGAACACGGCAAAGAATAATCAGCAACACTGAACAGCTAACCAGATACAACCTTACTAGCACTTCAGGAATTAAACACATTGACTAGAACTTCACCAAACAAGACTAGAATTGACTAGGTAAACCATAATTAAGATACTGGATGAATAAATACATGAGAAACCCACTAGACATGATCGCACAGAGATAACACTATAACTGGAAATTGCTGCCAAAACCAGGGAACCTTATAGAGAGGCTAACATTAAGAAACTCCCATTCTAATGAGCCCTGGATGCAGCATGATCAGCTGAGCTGCCCTGAAAGCTGCTATACAACCGCCCCAAACAGACTAATAAGAAGGGAGATTCCTGCTATTTACAACACAAACTCTAAAAAAGTGAGAGTCCTCAGGAGGTGACACTTTTTAATAACTAACTAGATAGATAGATATGAGAGATAGACAAATAGATATGAGATAGGATATGTGATTAAATAGATAGATATCAGATAAGATGGTTAAATATATATGTGGTTAAATATATATAGATAAGAGATATAGATGATAGAGATATGAGACAGATAAATAGATATGAGATAAATAGATACTGTATATATGAGATAGATAGATACTGTATATATGAGATAGATAGATACTGTATATACGAGATAGATACTGTATATACGAGATAGATACTGTATATACGAGATAGATACTGTATATACGAGATAGATAGATACCATAGATATATAGGAGATAGATAGATATGAGACAGATATGAGATAGATAGACAGATAGATATGAGAGATAGATAGGAGACACATAGATATGAGATAGAAAAAAATATTATTTTTTTCCTATTAACAAACTCTTAAGAGTCATTATTTTTGGTATGACAGATACCGGTTCTGTGGTTCCTTAAAGTTCTATGTTACGGCCACTTGTAACCATAATATTAGGTAACTGTAGTTTTAGAGGTTTTCTAATCTAAAGTTATTACAGTATCTGCTTTCTAATATTGGGACAACTACTATAGTAATCCCATAGTACTGTGGTTAGGTGTCACAGCAGGTACCTTCAGCAGAATGTGGGCACCTCTGGTGACGTTGTGTATTCTGTGGATGGATTTCAGCTTTAAACATAATGTTTTATTACTTTTTTCTCTTTCAGGTTTCTTTTCCAACTCCTTTCCCTCCAACAGCACAAGCTGCTGCGCCATTCTTTCCAGCGGGTCCAGCTCCAACCCCTTTTTTCCCGTTAGCTCAGCATCCACCCCCACTTCTGCCCACAGTTCCCATGTCAACTACTCCTTTTCCTGCAGAAACAACTTCATCAATGTTTCCCACAGTCTCGACTTTAAGTCCTGCAGTTGTGCCATTGCCAAAGCAATCCACTAACAAGCCTTCTGAAAAAGCAGGTAAGAGCTGCAAGGAACCTTAGTTAAAGAGGTTGTCTCATCTCAAAGTTTCATAGGATGCATGAATGAAATAATGCTCCTTTGCTCTGTCACTTCCTGGTCAAGCTGTCTGTAATTAGCATATGAGCTCCGTGTATTCAGACTTCTCTGCTTTAGTCTAGATTAAATAAATTATCTTCTCTGAGGTCTTGAGAATATTCTGAGCTAATGTAAACAGTAGAGTAATTAGTCTTTTGTCTGAAAGATCAGATAACACACAAGCTCTCACACTGCTGGCCACAACCTGTGTGAGGACGTCACTCCCTGCTATCAGATAGAACAAACAGCAGGGGAGAAGGAGTACACAGGTCGTTCACTTGGGGAACCAGCCAGAGCTCAGAAGGTGATAAAATCACTTGTAACTCCTTTACAAAAAAAGATGAACAAAACAATATATTTGGAAATAGTCTTCATTTAGTGATCCCAACATTTTGAAAGCTATTCTTTGTAGTGAGACAACCCCCTTTAATGGACACTCATATCCAGTGCATTGTATTGTGAACCACTGACCACAGAGAAGATCTTATTACTGGTGTGATGGTGGAATATAATCTTGTATGTGTGTGGAGCTTGCAGGTGTTCTATTGAACCATATGTAAAGGGTTATTTGCTTTGCATTGCTACTGTAATGGTTTGTAAGATTTACTCTTGTATGTATCTACAACTCTTGACTGTCTAGAAGTGCAAATATACATCATGGTTATCAGGGCCGGGACGACGGGTAGGCAGAGGTAGGCGATCGCCTAGGGCGCCTAACTCTGCCTGTCTCTAAGGGCGCAGGCAGGGGCCCCGAGCCTCGCCGGGCTCCAGGCCGCTGCCATGGGCCTGGAGCGGCGGCGGTCTCTTTAGCTGTATGTGTGTCCGCTGGACGCACATACAGCTGCAGGCTTCTGTGAAGCAGAGAGCGAGTGCTCCCTGCTCCGCAGACAGTCCGTCTCCGGGTCCGACACAGCGGGGCCGCCGGGTTCTCACAGCGCTGAGGACCCGCCGCGGCCCCGTGCTGCTCAGCGTCGTGATGAAGTGATGTCATCGCGATGCTGCCTCTCCTTGGGCGCACAGTCCGTCATAGGCTGTGCGCCCGAGGAGCTACCGGAGGAGCGCCCCGGCGACGTGATGACGTCGCCAGTGTCCCGCAGAAGAGGAGCGCGCGGCCGGTAAGCAGGTAAGGTGAGTATAAATGTTGTTATTTTTACCTGCCTGTGTGCCCCCTATATGCCTGCCTGTGTGCCCCCTATATGCCTGCCTCAGTGCCCCTTTATCTATATACCTGCCTGAGTGACCCTATATTTATATATCTGCTTGTCTAAGGGTACAATATCTATATACCTGCCTGATTTGAGGAGACCTATATATCTATATACCTGCCTAACTGATGGGGACCTATATATACCTGCCTAATTGAGGGGACATATATACTTGTCTAACTGAGGGGACTTATATACCTATAAGTAAGGAGTTGCTGAAAATGTGTCCAAATCTGCAGGGACGAGTATTGGTCGGGAGAAATCAGCATGAAGGTGTGAACCGGAAGGAGAAGAAAAGGGAAGGTAAACGACGCTGATCAGAAAAGACGTCTCCGGTGAGTCACCAAATGTAACTGCAGTGTAATCACTTATATGTCTGCAGAGCGTCTACATACAACTAGTATCTACCACTATATGGTCACTGTATGGCGGTGGTATATGTACAGCTGATAGTCACATGTGGGGGTCACGTTCGGTCAGGGTCTGGCAGGATTATTTGAGCCGTTAGTAGTAATAGTTTTGGGGCTGGGTTTTGTAGGAGTGTTTTTAGTAACAATCATTCGTCTGGTAGATTTGCTCCATGTATAGGTGGATTATTTAGTGACTGTTAGTTAGGGGTATTGCACTGTCAGGCTATGTTCACACGGCTTAATTGCGGGACGTAATTACGCCCCGCAATTACGCCGTGTGGACGGGGGCGGGAGCGGGGGAGTGAGCGGGGGGCCGGCACTTCGCCGGCCCATAGACAATCACTGCTAGCGGCGCGTATACGCCACTAGAAAGTGACATGTGAATTATCTCCCCGCCCGGCGGCTTCGCCGGGCGGGGAGAGCAGACGTAATCCATAGTTCTCTATGAGAACTGTGGATTACCGTAATGAATGGGCCGTTTTTGGCCCGTAATTGGCGCGTAATTACGGACTGAAATACGGCACATTTTAAACCGTGTGAACATAGCCTTCATATGTAGGTGAGCGATTTTGAAAAAACAGATTTGTCAGGGCTGATTTTCAATGTACAGTGACTGCTGAGGTGATGGACGGGAGCTATGTGGAATATGCAGAAAGTTAGTGACCGGAACAGAAGGTTTTTCTATGTAACAATACATGCTGCTGTTCACAATGGGGCGTGAAAAATTCTGTGTGAACCCAGCTCTACTGAGCACAAAGTAACACAGAGGGCCCGGGCCCCGGATGTTTTAGGATCCTAGCAACGCCTCTGGGTGCAGGTATGACTGGTAAGAAGTTACTAAGTGGGAGAGAGTAACTGGTGCAGGGGGGAGAGGAATTAGGGGGGGTGCAATTGGCTGTACCAGGATATGATATTTCTATAAAAAAATAAAAAAAAAAGCGTTCTGTAGACACAAGTATGAAAACTGTCTATGTCTAAGGCTATGTTCACATGGGCTAACCCGTCGTATTTGCGCTCTAATACGGGGGAGATGCGCACCGCAATTGCGGTAATCCATAGTTCTCATAGAGGCTGCACCTCCCCCCCGCGACACGGGAGTACGTGCTGATCAGCACGACTCCCAAATCACCCGGCGTAATTGTGGCCGTACTGTACGCGCCGCAAGTATGCCGTGTGAACATAGCCAAAAACTCACTTTGTTGCCCATGGCACCCAATCAGAGCGCCCCTCTCATTTTTCCAGAGCACTATATAAAATAAAATAGGAGCGCTCTGATTGGTTGCTATGGACAGCAAAGTGAGTTTTAGACCTAGAGAGTTTTCAGACATGTGGCCCAAAGTGCATAGAAATTTCAGAGCGTCCATCAGGTCAGTACTGCTTTCAGGGGCCAGTTTCAAATAAAATAAAAAATTGGGACTCACTGTCCCCTCTCTTGCCTCCCTTCTATCTTCTTTCATCTGCTCAGTGTCATAATTCATTTCAGGTAATACACTATGGTGCAAAATAGGAATTGATACTATTCGAGGGGCCCAGATGTAGTTGTATGGAGCCCTGAAATTTCCAATGGCAGTCGTGGGAGATTGTAATGCTACATAAAGCTACTGCAAATAGATATGGAATGCACTATTTTACTTGCATCATGGCCGCTCCATATAAATGTATGGCTGTATACTTGGAACCCAGAACAGTTAGCAGGCCTGGATTTATGAACGTTACGTGGATAAAAGTGCGGAGACACTCAATCACATTTATGTGCTTAATATTTTACACCAATTCAAGTCTATTCAGCTGCAAAGGCATTACTAAAGTCAGGCATTGATCTTGGCTGATAGCGCCAGATATGTCGGCTGCGGTCCATCCATCATCCTAAAGATATTCTATAAGGTGGAAGGCAGCTCAAGCACGTCCAGTTTTTTCACACAAGTCTCGGCGAATATTTTGTTTTTATGGATCCTGTTCCTTTTTTCTTATATCACCCCTTCAATATTTCCTCTAAGTTAGGAGGCCCAGCACAAACCATGATGTAGAGCCACAGCCCAAACATCATAGCTGCAACTGCAAATTATGGTAGGAAGTACCATCTGCCAAACCAATCAACATCCATCAGACTGGCAAATAGTGAGGCACGATTCATCAATTCAGAGAATGTGCTCCAGAGTCCAGTGGTGGCTATTCATTAGGCCAGCTGATACTCAGTATTGCACATGGAGTCCTTATTGGTGTGTGCAGCAGCATCTCAGCGATGGTTCCCTCATCCATGAAGCCTCCAACAACTGTTCTATCTGACATTACTTTTAGCTTAAACTTCAGCAGTCTTCCAACCGAGGGGCTTCAGAACATGGTAGTCTGATTGAGGTCCTAGCGTCCAGTAGCTTTGTACAGATAAAACCAGACTCACATGCTGCAGTCTTCCAACCGAGGGGCTTCAGAACATGGTAGTCTGATTGAGGTCCTAGCGTCCAGTAGCTTTGTACAGATAAAACCAGACTCACATGCTGCAGTCTTCCAACCGAGGGCTTCAGAACATGGTAGTCTGATTGAGGTCCTAGCGTCCAGTAGCTTTGTACAGATAAAACCAGACTCACATGCTGCAGTCTTCCAACCGAGGGGCTTCAGAACATGGTAGTCTGATTGAGGTCTGACCGTCCAGTAGCTTTGTACAGATAAAACCACACTCACATGCTGCAGTCTTCCAACCGAGGGGCTTCAGAACATGGTAGTCTGATTGAGGTCCTAGCGTCCAGTAGATTTGTACAGATAAAACCACACTCACATGCTGCAGTCTTCCAACCGAGGGGCTTCAGAACATGGTAGTCTGATTGAGGTCCTAGCGTCCAGTAGCTTTGTGCAGATAAAACCACACTCACCTGCGGCTGCCAATAGCCACATGAGTTGGCCGGTGAAAGAGTGATATCACCAGCAAACTTGTGCGGCCATTGGTGACCACATGTAGGTGTGGTTTTTCTTGCACGCAGATACCTATATGCCACCAGTACAATGTTCCTCTGGCCTAGTAGAAGACTGTCCAACCACTCCCACAACCAGGAGCTAATATCCTTGGTTTGTAGCCACACACCCTTATTGCTGCCCTCTCCCTCTCAGTGGTCACCTGTTTCCATTCCAAATGGAGCAACTTCATCAATCTCATTTTGTGTTCTCAGATACACAGATAAGTTAGACCAGACGCAATACAATTCTCTGTCTTTAAAATATTTTAGCTCTGATTACGTATTTCAATGTATTTTTCAGACACAATTAACAGCACACCATTGCCAAATTACTACGAGCTCTTAGAATTTGATCCACTGGCTGAAAACAAGACAGAGTAAGTACTCTACTACTAGTGTTGCTCTAATATGTCCCTGTTTGGTTTGACACCAGTTTGGTGGACCGTGTGAAAAAATTGGGTTTGGGACTATCCTAAATCCAATTTTTTTTCACTCTGACCCTAACCCTAATTCTGGGTGTAATCGTAACCCTAGTCCTGGTAACTGGTTTGCAGAGCATAACATACCGGCCTCCATTGCATCCAGTCCTTGTTGCCATCAGTCCCATGGCACTCATGCTCTAGGTATTCTAATGTAACTCTAGGCATTAGTTTGGATGGGAAGTGACACGAGACCACAAGTGCCAAATGACTGAAGGCAACAGGTATGGGTATAGTAAGCCCTGCAGACCACTTAAAAATCCTTAACCCCAATGAGAGTTAGGGTTATGGCCACGGTTGAATTTTTTGGGTGACTTTTGCCAAAAGCTGATTTGAGTCAAACTGAACCAAAGTGTTTGAATTCAGGTTGAATTTGACTCTAACTCAAATTTGAAGTGCAACACTATCTACTGCCACATCTATAATTGCGGCCCGGGAGCAGACAGATGTCACTGCACCTCTGCTAACCCTACTGTGTATGGGGCCCCGGAGCAAACAGATGTCACTGCATCTCTGTTAACCCTACTGTGTATGGGGCTCTGGAGCAGACAGATGTCACAGCACCTCTGCGAAAACTACTGTGTATGGGACCCTGGAGCAGACGGATGTCACAGCACCTCTGCTAACCCTACTGTGTATGGGGCCCTGGAGCAGACAGATGTCACAGCACCTCTGCTAACCCTACTGTGTATGGGGCCCCAGAGCAGACGCATGTAACTGCACCTCTGCTAACCCTACTGTGTATGGGACCCAGGAGCAGACAGATGTCACAGCACCTCTGCTAACCCTACTGTGTATGGGGCCCCGGAGCAGACGCATGTAACTGCACCTCTGCTAACCCTACTGTGTATGGGGCTCTGGAGCAGACGATGTCACTGCACCTCTGCTAACACTACTGTGTATGGGGCCTGGAGCAGACGGATGTCACTGCACCTCTGCTAAACCTACTGTGTATGGTGCCCCGGAGCAGACGGATTTCACTGCACCTCTGCTAACCCTACTGTGTATGGAGCCCCGGAGCAGACGGATGTCACTGCACCTCTGCTAACCCTACTGTGTATGGAGCCCCGGAGCAGACGGATTTCACTGCACCTCTGCTAACCCTACTGTGTATGGGGCCCCGGAGCAGATGGATGTCACCCGACCTCTGCTAACCCTACTGTGTATGGGGCCCTGGAGCAGACGGATGTCACTGCACCTCTGCTAACCCTACTGTGTATGGGGCCTGGAGCAGACGGATGTCACTGCACCTCTGCTAACCCTACTGTGTATGGGGCTCTGGAGCAGACGGATGTCACTGCACCTCTGCTAACCCTACTGTGTATGGGGCTCTGGAGCAGACGGATGTCACTGCACCTCTGCTAACCCTACTGTGTATGGGGTCCCGGAGCAGACGGATGTCACTGCACCCCTGCTAACCCTGCTGTGTATAGGGTCCCGGAGCAGATGGATGTCACCAGACCTCTGCTAACCCTACTGTATATGGGGCCCTGGGGCAAACGTATGTCACTGCACCTCTGCTAACCCTGCTGTGTATGGGGCCCTGGAGCAGACGGATGTCACTGCACCTCTGCTAACCCTGCTGTGTATGGGGCCCAGGAGCAGATGGATGTCACTGCACCTCTGCTAACCCTACTGTGTATGGAGCCCCAGAGCAGATGGATGTCACTGCACCTCTGCTAACCCTACTCTGTATGGAGCCCCGGAGCAGACGGATGTCACTGTACCTCTGCTAACCCTACTGTGTATGGAGCCCCGGAGCAGACGGATGTCACTGCACTTCTGCTAACAATATTGCATCGGCAGAAAAGTCTTCAATTTACATGGCAATATTGGAATTGAGCCTCAGATGATTGGCAAAGGGTTTCCTTCTCCAGTGAATCACAGTTTCTGCTTCATCAAACGGATGGACGTTGGCGTGTCAGGTGACAAACATCACCCTGCAACCATTGCCAGAAGAACACAATTTGATGGTGGCAGCAATATAGTCTAGGGAACGTTTTTATGGAATTCTCTGGGCCACTTATCCATGTGGAAGGCACTCTTATCTTCCCTGCAGTGGATGGCATCTTCCATAAAGTTGATATGACATGTCAACCGGCGAGAAATGTCCGATATTGGTTGGAAGAGCAGGACCAAGACACCCAAGTACTACACCTGTCCCTAATTCCCCAGACTTGAAGCCAATTGAGCATCTGTAGGAGCCCCTGATGGTGGTGTTGGCTCCATTGGACCTCCAGCAGCTGTGGGAGTCCCTGTATGGTGGTGATGGCTCTATGGCTCTTCCAGCAGCTGTGAGGCCCCTGGATGGTGGCGTTGGCTCTATGGCCCCTCCAGCATCTGTGGGAGCCCCTGATGGTGGTGTTGGCTCTATGGGCTCTCCAGTAGCTGTGGGAGCCCCTGATGGTGGTGTTGGCTCAATGGATCCACCAGCAGCTGTAGGAGCCCCCTGGATGGTGGTGTTGGCTCTATGGTCCCTCCAGCAGCTGTAGGAGCCCCTGGATGGTGGTGTTGGCTCTATGGGCCCTCCTGCAGCTGTAGGAGCCTCTGATGGTGGTGTTGACTCCATGGCCCCTCCAGGGGCTGTGGGAGCCCCTGATGGTGGTGTTGGCTCTATGGTCCCTCCAGCAGCTGTGGGAGTCCCTGGATGGTGGCGTTGGCTCTATGGACCCTCCAGCAGCCGTGGGAGCCCCTGGATGGTGGTGTTGGCTCTATGGGCCCTCCTGCAGCTGTAGGAGCCCCTGATGGTGGTGTTGAGTCCATGGCCCCTCCAGGGGCTGTGGGAGCCCCTGGATGGTGGTGTTGGCTCTATGGACCCTCCAGCAGCTGTAGGATAGTCCGCTCCAGATACCTGTCGCAACCTACCAGGACCTTATAGAGTCACTCCCAGCCCTTTAGCTGCTTCTGTGCTGCACCAGCAGTTACTCTGGATGTTAGCTGCTGCTCATAATACATGTTAATGGGATCTTATGGTTTTTATTTAAAAAAAACCTCTATTCCCATTATACTGAGTACCTAGCTAGATTCGCTTTTGAATGTTTTTTTATGTATCACCAATCGTTCCCTTTATCATGTACCTAAGGGACAAGTGATGAGAATTTGTAACTTGACAGATGAGAAAACACTTAGGGCCATATGTATGAAATCTGTTTAGGTATAAAACTTACTGATTTGGCCGTAGTAACCTATTGGCAACAAAGTAAGTTTTAGACCTAAACAGTTTTCATACATGTGGCACTTAGGTTTATATTTGCTATAGATTTGGGTGTATAGAAGCTCAGTAAGTTGCTGATCAGAGTGGTAATAATGTGTGCTCTTATTTTCAGGGCTATTTATGAAGAAATTGATACCACAATATGGAAGCCAAACAAGACTTCTTGCTAGTCCTGTGTGTGGTAAAAACCCTTATGTTTCTTCAAGTCAATGTATCTCTCTATTTGCAGCAGGATTGCAGGGGGTTCACTCTTACAGAGGTTGTGTGGGATTACAAGGAAAGAAAAAGCACCACCTTTAGTGTCACGGTCAGGAGCTGGTTAGAGTCTTAGGTTGTGACTAATGGGCACCCACCTGAAGGAAGCGTAGTCGGCAAGCCAGAGGTCGGTAACGTGCGGGCGGTGTCAGTCTTTGAGGAGCAGGCAGGAATCGTAGTCGGCAAGCCAGAGGTCGGTAACGTGCGGGCGGTGTCAGTCTTTGAGGAGCAGGCAGGAATCGTAGTCGGTAAGAAGAAGGTCGGTATAACGTGAGCCGCAATGAGGTGTCAGTCTTGATAGCAGAGCAACACGAAGCCAGAGGTCGGTAGTGCGGCGTTTCAGTCTTTGAGGAGCAGGCAGGAATCGAGTCGCAAGCAGAGGTCGGAAGTCGCGGCAGTTCAGTCTTGGGGCAGGCAGAACGTGCGGCAAGCCAGAGGTGTAACTGGGCGGTGTCGTCTTTGGAGCAGGCAGGAATCGTGTCGGCAGCCAAGGTCGGTACGGGGGGTGTCAGTCTTTGAGGACAGGCAGGAAGCGTAGTCGGCAAGCCAAGGTCGGTACGTGCGGGTGGGGGAGTCTTTGAGGAGCAGGCAGGAATCGGTCGGCAAGCCAAGTCGGTAAGGCGGGCGGTGCGTTTGAGGAGCGGCAGAATCTAGCGCACAGAGGTCGGTAGTGCGGCGTGTCAGTCTTTGAGGAGCGGCAGGAAGCGTAGTCGAAGCCAGAGGTTTTAACGGTGGCGGTGGTCGTCTGAGGACAGGCAGGAATCTAGTGGGCAAGCCAAGGTCGGGTAAGTGCGGGTGGTGTCGTCTTTGAGGAGCAGGAGAATGTAGCGCAAGCCAGAGTCGGTAAGTGCGGGGGTCAGCTTGAGGGCAGCAGGAATCGTATGGCAAGCAGAGGCGTAAGTCGGCAGTTTCAGTTTGAGAGCAGGCAGGAATCGTAGTCGGCAAGCCAAGTCGTAACTGCGGGCAGTTTCAGCTTGAGGACAGGCAGGAATCTGTCGGCAAGCAGGTCGGTACGTGGGGCGGGTCAGTCTTTGAGGAAGGAAGGATCGTAGTCGGCATGCGGATTGGTACGTGCGGGCGGTGTCAGTTTTGAGGGCAGCAGGAATCGTAGTCACAAGCCAGGTGTCGGTAACGTGGGGCGGGCATCTTGAGGAGCAGGCAGAATCGTAGTCCAACCCCGAGGTCGGTACTCGGGCGGTGTCGCCCCTTTGAGGGCAGGCAGGAATCGTAGTCGGTAAGGAAAGCAAAGGTCGAAGCACAATAGCATAAACGGTAGCCAGCAAAACTGGACAGGCGCGAGATTATAGCAGAGCACAATAACCTCACATGGAGGTCGTTCTAGGCTGGGCTTAAATAGGAAGGCTAGGGGTGGAGCAACATGAGGTCACAGGGCAAGGCTGGGAAAACAAGGACCTAACAAGGTTCAGCACTGGGGCTGTCCAAAGGACCAGATAGCTCAGTGAGCAAGGCTACGGTCTGGGATGCAAGGGTCCAGGAGATCGAATCCTGACATTTAGTCTGTAGCTGTGTTTGGTAATATAGATCAATCCTTACTAAACTGCATAGGGTTGGGCTGCAATACTAGACATACCTCATAGACAAGGATGGCGCTGTTTCTGCCAAAGAAAGACAATTTTTTGTTGTACAAAGGGGTTGCAGGGGTTGTTGTACAAATTAAAGGGGTTTTATCATTTCATCATTTGGCAGCTGTTTATACTGGTTACTAAGCAGAGCTTATGAAATGGAGGGGCGTGTTTCTCCTCCCAGCAGGGAGTGTCTTCACTCTGCAGACACGCCCTACACTGTGCACCTGAGAATTCATTCTGTGTGAGGTGGAGGAGGAGAGAGGTTCTCAGCTGTCGGAGACTAACGAATCATTGGAAGTGAAAAGCCAAGTGGAACTCAATAGTGTATATCTACATTTCTCGCTCTCGCTACATACTGTGTAACTAGAATGGGCATTTGACATTCAGGACTCTGGGAAAGATGGGTGATTTTTTTTCTCTCTCTCTCTCTCTCTCTCTCTCAAACAGGGATATCCTGCAGATTATTACACCTCTGACCTCTACAGATCTGCAGAACAAAACTATACACTTTACCTGCTTGTGTTTACATGAGACTGCACAAGATTTCTCTCTGGAACAGGACCTCTGATCGCTGTCAGTGAAAAGAGCAAACCCCGCACGCATACGTCGCAACTACCACCGCTTGCTGTCAGTGAAAATATCTCTCTCTCTCCTCTCTCTCTCTCTCATCGTGCACGCAGTTCCCTGCACGCTCCCGTCCACAAACTCTCTCCGTCTGGCACACGTTCCCGAATACGACCAGAGGCAGGACCTGGGCGGACCCGACCGGAGCTCTCACTTTGTTTCCAACCATTAAACAAATATCCCGTTCGCTTAAACCATAGCACTTTGCCTATGGTAACCAAGGACCTACAACCTTAGATTTTTGGTCCCCTCCTTTTGAACTATGATCTTTCAAACGAGAAAACCCCTTTAAAGCAAGGGGCAGTGTTACCTGATCAGGGGCACACATGTAAATTAACTTGTTGGTAAGAAGATCCCTGACCCGCTGCTGCCTTCCTTCATTGCCCGACAGATCTACTTTTTCTCTCGCCAGTAACCATCTTCCTTCCATCTTCCTTCCCAGGTGGAGGGCGAGAGAAAGGTGAGATTAAAATTTTTAACAGCAAGTTCCCTACTTGGATGACAAAGATATAAATCTGCAGGGTGCCCACAGCGTAGCGCACCATGGAAAATTATGCCTACTTCAATATGTGTTGTCCCAGACTAGAATTTAAAGTAGTATTTCCATTTCATCAATTAGTTTTAAACATGAAGGAAAAGGTAACTTAAGACTAATACCAAATTCATTGCTGTTCTGATTTTGCTTTGTTTCAGAGTTAGAGCAGTTTTTACCTCCTTCTTGTGTACACAAGCCTTCCTAGGTTACTAATTGCCAGGAGCAGTGGTTGTGATGGTCAGTATGGTGGCATCACTCTCCGTTGTGTCTTATCAGCAACACAGGCGCTTGCTTATTTTGTTACTGACAAATTTTAACCCTTTACAGCTCTGTAGCCTTCGATTCTGCTGTGTAGACCCCTCACTAATGTTCCCCTAACAGGCTCAGCTAGCAATAGCAGAACTGATATGCCAATCGCTGCTGTAGAACCACCCACAGCCTGACCAGAAAGTAGGAACCTGAAGCTGGCCATGGCTCGGTAAAACAGCATGGTGAGCTTGTCAGGTGGGATTGTTTTATTTTTAAAGTTGAAAAACCTGGTGGAAAAAATAACATAAACACTATTCTCCTCTCTAAATTCCCGCCGCTGCCGTTTTAGTACTCACCAGAATTGTACTCATCAAATCGTCACTGATCTCCACTCTCTAAGGCTATGTTCACACGGCTTATTGCGGAGTGTATAGTACGCGCCGCAATACGCCGGGTGTTTTGAAACCACGCGCTGATCGGCGCGTAACTCCAAAGCACAGGGCGGCCTGCAGTCAATTCTCCCCCCGCGTGTATAATATGATCGGATTGTATGCGCGGGGAGACGATGGGTAATCCATAGCGCTCTGAGAGCTATGAATTACCGTAATTGTGACGACCATTTCGCCGCATATGACACGCAATACGCTGCAAAATGCGCGCCGAAATACGCGGCAATTTAAGTCGTGTGAACATACCCTAATGCTCATAACAAACTGGAAATGTCCACAGGTGTCGTTGGGTCACCACTGCCCTTCACTATGCCTCCTAAATACAAATATACCCTACACTCTGCCCCTTACTAAATGATGCCTTATCTGTGCTTCCTGAATACAGGGATGCCCAACCCCATAGCCCCTAAATACAAACATGTCCATCCTGTGCCCCCTTATAAAAATAAAGCTTCTGCCACCTTAACCAAGAATATTTTTCTTGTTCCCATACTGTCATCCAGCCAAACCAAACTGACCAGGCGTCTGCAGAATGAACAATTTACACACCGAAAAAGCTGCAATATTATGCCTGGACCCAAACCAATAAATATCAAACCATCAATTATTTAAAATTTAAAAATGTTAAAATTCATAATTTAATTAACAATCACTAAAAACATACATATAAAATCATAAAAGGCAAATGTAAACACATGATGAAGTAACAGCACTCAAAAGGGGAATAATCAGAAAATAAACAAAAATTCATTTATATACACATGCATATGAAAAAATTCCCAAAAAGTGCAAAGTACATATATATTACGTAGTTAAATACTTAAATTCATATGTCAAAAAAACTCCAAAGTGCATATAGATGTGCATATAACTATAAATCAAATCCTCAAGGTTTGTGCATTCAAAAAGAATTTCATCCACAGTGCACATAAATATAAATAAAACCCTCAAAATTCATATATATAAAAGTGGTCACATAATCAAAAGCAAAGTGCATTCAAAAAGGATTCCATACACGGTGAGTATGACAAAAAACCAAAAAATATTCATATATACAGTACAGGCCAAAAGTTTGGACACACCTTCTCATTCCAACAGTTTTCTGTCCTTTCATGACTCTAAAATTTGTAGGTTGACACTGAAGGCATCAAAACTATGAATTAACACATGTGGAATTATATACTTAACAAAAAAGTGTGAAACCACTGAAAATATGTCTTATATTCTAGGTTCTTCAAAGTAGCCACCTTTTGCTTTGATTACTGCTTTGCACACTCTTGGCATTTTCTTGATGAGCTTCAAGAGGTAGTCACCTGAAATGGTCTTCACTTCATAGGTGTGTCCTGTCAGGTTTAATAAGTGGGACTTCTTGCCTTATAAATGGGGTTGGGACCATCAGTTGTGTTGTTCAGAAGTCATGTGGATACACAGCTGATAGTCCTACTGAATGGACTGTTAGAATTTCTATTATGGCAAGAAAAAAGCAGATAAGTAAAGAAAAACGAGTGGCCATCATTACTTTAAGAAATGAAGGTCAGTCAGTCCGAAAAATTGGGGAAACATTGAAAGTGTCCCCAAGTGCAGTGGCAAAAACCATGAAGCGCTACAAAGAAACTGACTCACATTAGGACCGCTCCAGGAAAGGAAGACCAAGAGTCACCTCTGCTGGCGGAGGAGAAGTTCATCCGAGTCACCATCCTCAGAAATCGCAGGTTAACAGCAGCTCAGATTAGAGACCAGGTCAATGCCACACAGAGTTTCTAGCACCAGACACACTACTCACAACAACTGTTTAAGAGGAGACTGTGTGCAGCAGCCTTCATGGTAAAATAGCTGCTAGAAACCCAGCTAAGGACAGGCAACAAGCAGAAGAGACTTTTTTGGGCTAAAGAACACAAGAATGGACATTAGACCAGTGGAAATCTGTGCTTTGGTCTGATGAGTCCAAATTTGAGATCTTTGGTTCCAACCACCGTGTCTTTGTGCGACGCAGAAAAGGTGAACGAATGCACTCTACATGCCTGGTTCCCACCGTGAAGCATGGAGGAGGATGTGTGATGGTGTGGGGGGGCCTGGTTCCCACCGTGAAGATGGAGGGGGATGTGTGATGGTGTGGGGGTGCTTTGATGGTGACACTGTTGGGGATTTATTCAAAACTGAAGGAATACTGAACCAGCATTGTTACCACAGCATCTTGCAGCGGCATGCTAGTCCATCCGGTTTGTGTTTAGTTGGACCATCATTTATTTTTCAACAGGACAATGACCCCAAACACACCTCCAGACTGTGTAAGGGCTATTTGACCAAGAAGGAGAGTGATGGGGTGCTATGCCAGATGACCTGTACTCCACAGTCACCAGACCTGAACCCAATCGGGATGGTTTGGGGTGAGCTGGACCGCAGAGTGAAGGCAAAAGGGCCAACAAGTGCTAAGCATCTCTGGGAACTCCTTCAAGACTGTTGGAAGACCATTTCAGGTGACCACCTCTTGAAGCTCATCAAGAGAATGCCAAGAGAGTGCAAAGCAGTCATCAAAACAAAAGGTGGCTACTTTGATGAACCTAGAATATAAGACAGATTTTCAGTTGTTTCACACTTTTTTGTTAAGTATATAATTCCACATGTGTTAATTCATAGTTTTGATGCCTTCAGTGTGAATCCACAATTTTTAAAGTCATGAAAATGCAGAAAACTGTTGGAATGAGAAGGTGTGTCCAAACTTTTGGTCTGTACTGTATATATGAATATTTTTGGTTTTTTGTCATACTCACCGTGCATGGAATCCTTTTTGAATGCACTATTGCTTTTGATTATATGACCACTTTATATACCTTTCTTCTTGGTTTTGTATGGTGTGTGTGTGTGTGTGTGTGTGTGTGTGTGTATGTGTATGTGTTTGTGTATATCTATATATATATATATATATATATATATATATATATATATATACACACCATACAGTACACAACCAAGAAGAAAGGTAAATAGAAATCACGATAAATATTAGCTCATAATGAAAGTTACCCAAGTGAGTACTGGAAAGTACACCTTCCAAACACGCGTTTCGCGTCGAAGCTTCCTCAGGGGGAGTGTCATAGGTAGCGTGTCTCAAAGGGCTTTAAATGAAGGAGGAATGAAACACACCTGAAGTAAACGCGCCAGTATGGCGCTTCGCCATGCTTTCCCAGTCGGGATTCTCGGCGCCATAGATAGGCGTCACACAAGCGCGACTCCCAACACGCCCCAGACCATGGAGCCGACATCCCCCGGAGCACAGCAAAGCGTCACCACGTCACATAAAGAATAAACTATCGGACAGGCCAAGAAATAAATATATTGAAAAAAAGAGGAGTATATAAGAACGATACAATGCAATAATATATCAAAATTTAAATCAAGAATGCAATGTGAAAAAATATATATATGGTGAGTCAATACATGAAAACCACTGTGTTATTAAATGACACATAAATATATGCCAAAACTCTAATATAATAAAGTTAATAAACAAAAGATGTATAAAGTGAATGTGTAAAATAATAATGCTTGTGATACAAATACTAAGTGAAAAAACATATAATATGTAAAAAAATAAATAAATTTTTTTATTCTCCTCAGCATACAGTCACTAAATGTTTTTTTATATATAAGAATCTTCATATATGTCTGCACTCCTCCTTCATATGGAAATAGATAGTTCCTCCAAACTTCACAGCAAGCCCCATTGAAATATTAAAACCTCATAATCCAACTAATTTGCAGAACGAAGCAGCTGACTTGATGACTTTATTAAACCACCTGAAGAAGAAGAAGGTCCTGAGGGAGGCTGAGTAGCCTCCCTTGCTCCCTTTAGGCTATGTTCACACGGCTTATTTTGGTACGTATTTCAGCCGTACGGCGCGAATTACGGGCTGAAATACGTCCCAGTCATTACGGTAATCCACAGTTTCCCCTCCCGCTGCACCAATACGGCGAGCGAGGGAGAGAAGTGATATTCAGTTATTCACGGCGTTTTACGCCCCAAGAATAACAAATGTCTAATGGGGCCGGCGACTGCCGGGACCCCCCGCCCCGTTTCCTGTACACATGGCGTAAATGCGGGCGAAATACGTTCCGCAATTAAGCCGTGTTCACATAGCCTTAGGTTGCTTTCACACGGTGCGTTTTTGGTGCGTTTTTTTGATGCATTTTTTGTGCAGGAAGGCACAGCAATTCATGCTGTACATTGCTGCACAAAATCACAGCAAAAATCGCGGTATTTAGCGCGATTTTACCGAAAATTTACTGCGATTTTTGTCAGCAATGTACAGCATTAATTGCTGTGCCTTCCTGCACAAAAAAACGCATTGAAAAAACGCATCAAAAACGCACTGTGTGAAAGCAGCCTTAGTACTGCTACCATATTCATGTTTGTATCTTGAGGACATGGAAGGGGAACAGGGTCGGCATCCAGCCCTTTTGGAGGTTATTTTAACCACCAGTTTGGGAGGACTGGGTTCTCAGGGCATCTGGAAATGGTCTAAATCCTCCATGTGTGCCACAGTCTCAGATGTCCTCTTTGACATAAATGTATTTCTCCTGGAATCTGGTTAAATAAAATTGAAATTTTTGGTACCTTTTAATATTGAATATTCAGTGCTTTAGAAGCCAACATCTGATTAGCTGCTTTGTCAGACTATTTCTAGGAGATCAAATTATTGCAGTTTTAAATCTCCTAGATGGAGAAAGAAAGTAAAATTAAGATCAAGAAAGTTTAATAAAAAATAACAAAATAAGATGTTTTAGACATTTTTTTACCATAATTTTTTTTTTATTTCAGAAATATTAACGACTCATACAATAAAGTTAATGTATAATCCATACTGCCTGGTGTTAAAAGAAAGAAGACTAGTCAAAACATTATACTATATGCAGTGCAAAATGGTACAAAAAAAACATCATCCCTCAAAAAACAGGCCAATTTTTGGCTATATCAATGGCAAAATTAAACAAACAGTTATGGGTCTTACGATGTGGTAATACAAAATTATTTATCCCATAATACATAACTATTTATGGTTAGGTAAAGGGTATAAAAAAGTTACGAGGCTCATGTATGTGGCAGTGCCTGGTGTCCTGATACACCTAAATTTAAAGGGTTGTTTCCTCCATAGTCCAAATCTGATAGGTACAGGTCCCACCTCGGGGACCTCCACCTATCTCGGGAACGGACCCCCGAAAATTACAGCATAGAATGGATATCCGGTCACACTTGTGCACTACTCCATCCTGTTCTATGGTATTTCCCAGTACAGCCAAACACCCCGCTCACCTGTACTGGGAACTCCCATAGAACATAACAGAGATTTGTGCACAAGCGTGACCGGCTGTCTATTCTGACCTGTAACATTTGGGAGTCACCATCTAATGAGATTCAAAAAGCTGCATTACTTATAAACCAGTTTCATCAATGGAGATTATACGGACCCTACTTCTGGGCAGAAATGTTTGGTAGCAAGGGTGGCTTTATGGTACTTTCCTCAGAGGAAGCCCTCGTAGGTGCTATGGGATCTGTGTAGATGGAGGCAACTCATGCAGATCTTTTCTGCTCTAAAATATGGGTCTTTTATTTTTGCAATGAGACACCTTGTAACCTAGATACATAACAATGCTGTGGCGTTGTCAATTAAATGCCATTGTAAGTTTAGGATGTTGTAACTTGAGGCACCATTGTATAGAACAGTATATTATTCACATATACGGTAACACTACACATGCAAACTATGACTAAACTGGTTATGACTATAAAAAGAAACATTGCGTAATGGAGGTCATTATGACCTAGTCTGATGCTAAAGGTTCCCCGAAATTTTCTATATTGACCACTTGTAATCTTAAAGAGGTTGTCTCACTATCCTAACTATTCTGAGATATCTCCTCTTGTATGGGCTGCATCAGCTCCTCAGGTCAATATAGCTATAGCTGTTCAATCTCTCCTGATAGGCTGCCAACACTGGTTGCTATAGCTACAGACCTGTTCAATCTCTCATGGTAAGCTGCCAGCACTGGTTGCTATAGCTACAGACCTGTTTAATCTCTCATGATAGGCTGTCAGCACTGGTTGCTATAGCTACAGACCTGGCTTCTACAGACTATGACTAAACTGGTTATGACTATAAAAAGAAACATTGCGTAATGGAGGTCATTATGACCAATCTGATGCTAAAGGTTCCCCGAAATTTTCTATATTGACCACTTGTAATCTTAAAGAGGTTGTCTCACTACAAGGAGTGCTTTTTATGTTAAAGATTTTTCAAAAACAAGTCACTTTGCAATATGTGTCCATTAACTGAATACTAACTATTCTGAGATATATCATCTTGTATGGGCTGCATCAGCTCCTCAGGTCACTATAGCTATAGCTGTTCAATCTCTCCTGATAGGCTGCCAACACTGGTTGCTATAGCTACAGACCTGTTCAATCTCTCATGGTAGGCTGCCAGCACTGGTTGCTATAGCTACAGACCTGTTTAATCTCTCATGATAGGCTGTCAGCACTGGTTGCTATAGCTACAGACCTGGCTTCTACTGCAGCCTAGTAGAAGCCAGTAAACACGCCCCTGAATTCAAAATGAAACCAAGAAAACAGGACTGAGGTAAGATGAATCAATGTAGTGAGACAACCCCTTTAACAAGTAGAAGAAGTGATATCCCCACCTCTGAGGAGGAGTCATGAAAGAGATGGCAGGTTACTATAATAGCTATGTGCCAAAATCCACCAATCATTACTTTACGATAGTGATTTTTATAAAAACGGAAGACTTCTGACCATTTTCCAAAATTATCCATTTCCAGTGTAATGCTGTGCACTGAGTAGGAGGCACCATAGAATAATTTAAATGTCCCTTACCTGGCACCAGATTTAGAATTAAGATAAGGAAGATGAGGAGACCTCGTCTGGCACCAGTATTCCCCCATACCCAGGCGCCATAGCAGTTCTATCTATGAAGGTTGTATGTTCCATTGAGGCCAACCATGTGGCTGTTATGGAGCCCTTGGAGGAAGAAGGTCCAGACCCGGATGGTGTATTCCATATTTTAATAGGTTGTGAGAATCTTGGCAGATATCCTCTTTCCAAAAATCCAACAAGGATCCTGGAAAGGAGGTTGGGGGTAAACAAGCACCGTCCTCCTGTCCCAGGTGGTCAAAGGTGTGGTAGGCTATGTTCACACAGCTTAAATTGGGATGTATTTCGGCCCGTATTTTGTGCCGTACTGCGCTCAATATGGGGCGAGATACGTTCCATTCATTACAGTAATCCACAGTTCTCATAGAGAACTATGGATTACGTCTCCTCTCCCCGCTCGCTCAATGCGCCGCAGGGAGAGATAAGTGACATGTCAATTACTACCGTGTTTCCCCGAAAATAAGACATAGCAGAGATTTTGTTGAATTCCCTAATATAAGGCACCCCCCGAAAATAAGACATAGCGGAAATCATTGCTACAGCTCCCCATACACAGGGCCGTCCCTAAGGATGGGCAGAGAGAAAGGTGGGGGGAGGAGGGGCGGGTGTTCCTGAGCCCTGCTCACCCCGAGAAACGGCCCTGGGACATATTGTTGTAGCAGAGTGTTGAAGGACCTTGGCAGGCAGGTCATGTGACTGTGATGTCACCACAGGTCCCGAACATCCCAGGACAGGAGACAGAAAGTGTACAAGTAAGTGAGGGATGGAGGGGAGAACAGAGCAATGATACTGACACACACACATCTCACAGGATGGCTGATGGGGCATGCTGGAACTTCTAGTTCTACAAGTCCCAGCATGTCACATTTGCCATTCTTTGAGATAAGTCACTGCAGCTGCCATAAAATGTCCTTTACATACATATATCCTATGGTTTGTGAGTCTAAACTTTAATATATATATATATATATATATATATATATATATATATATATATATATATATACACTAGTATAGCATGCTAATATATATATATATATATATATATATATATATATATATATATACACACACACACACACACACCACACTACACAACACACACACACACACACACACACACACACACACAAGTATAGCATGCTAAAATTTATTTGTTGAAAAATAAGACATCCCCTGAAAATAAGACATAGTGCTTATCTTTATGAGCAAAAATTTATATAACACGCTGTCTTATTTTCGGGGAAACAGGGTAGCGGCGAATACGCGCCGCTAGTAATGATTGTCTATGGGGCTGGCGGGCTGCCGGGCCCCCGCCCCACGGGAGTCGCCGCGAGCTCCCAAAGTCACGGCATAATTACGGGGCGTAATTATGCCGTGTGAACAAACCCGTAGTGTTGAGATCACAAGAATGGGGCCCTATTTGAGTCAGTGTTATGGGGCTGTCCTGTTTATCTTTATGGCAAGTGACTGCCGTGGTGTGAGTAATGTTGGGGGCTGTAGATGTACAACAGATGAAAAGCTTGCAGAGCTCAAATACGACTTTTCCAAACCCAAATTATTGCCCTTTCTGCAGCCAAAATATATTCTGCTGATGAGCGCGATTCATGCTTCATGCTTTTCCTTTCAGCACCAAATTGGAGTTACTCAAAGCGCTCTCATTCCTGTCTGTTTGCACTTACAGGTATACAAATGAGAGATGCAAAATAGCTATTTCTTATACACAATGCTAGTATAGACACAAACCGAACATTGCCCAGTAACATCCAGGTTGCTGAGCAAAAACCACCTGTCAATACAACCTCTCATACTTGAAGTGTGATAGGCAGTAGCAGATATAACACACAAGATACATAGGCAGTATACAGAATAATTAACAATAATGATGAAGTGGATTGCAGCTTCTGAAAAGCACTTGTCCCACAAAATACAAATTGCAAGTAACAATATTTTGTTTCTTAGTTAAAACCGGTCCTGGAAATGCTAGTTCCAACCTAGGGCATAACTAGATTTCATAGACCTCAACAGCAAAATTAAATGCACCACTATCACTTAAAGTGAATCTGTCAGGTGGTTTATACTGCCCTATCTAACAGCAGGATGTGAAAGAGGGAGAGGAGCTGAGCTCTGTGATATATAGTTTTATATGATAGAGGAGAGAATCTGAGCTCTGTGATATATAGGGTTATATGATAGAGGAGAGGAGCTGAGCTCTGTGATATATAGGGTTATATGATAGAAGAGAGAAGCTGAGCACTGTATTATATAGGGTTATATGAAAGAGGAGAGGAGCTGAGCTCTGTGATATATAGGGTTATATGATAGAGGAGAGAAGCTGAGCTCTGTGATATATAGGGTTATATGATAGAGGAGAGAAGCTGA
Source organism: Phyllomedusa bahiana (assembly GCA_025379985.1). Classification (NCBI taxonomy): domain Eukaryota; kingdom Metazoa; phylum Chordata; class Amphibia; order Anura; family Hylidae; genus Phyllomedusa; species Phyllomedusa bahiana. The sequence goes on from JAODAL010003506.1 coordinate 155,907, forward strand.
GCTCTGTGATATATAGTTTTGTATGATAGAGGAGAGAAGCTGAGCTCTTTGATATATATGGTTATATGATAGAGGAGAGAAGCTGAGCTCTGTGATATATAGTTTTGTATGATAGAGGAGAGAAACTGAGCTCTGTGATATATAGGGTTATATGATAGAGGAGAGAAGCTGAGCTCTTTGATAGATATGGATATATGATAGAGGAGAAAATCTGAGCTCTGTGATATATATTTTTATATGATAGAGGAGAGAAGCTGAGCTCTGTGATATATAGGGTTATATGATAGATGGAGAGGAGCTGAGCTCTGTGATAAAAAAAAAAAAAGAACGCGTTTCGCGTGCATCCTCGCACGCTTCCTCAGGAGTTCTCCTGAGGAAGCGTGCGAGGATGCACGCGAAACGCCTTGTTTTTTTTTATAATTGATTGTTTTTTATATTCATATTTTAAAAATAAAATTCTCAGAACTACAGAGGATTTTCTAATCTTTCCTTGATTCTAAACGGAAGGATTTTTATTTTATTTTATATAAACAAGCACTAGCACTACCTCTACTCCCATTTCGTGGCTGGACAGCCAGAAGTGGATCAAATAGCTATACAGGTTTATATGATAGAGGGAGAGGAGCTGAGCTCTGTGATATATAGGGTTATATGATAGAGGAGAGAAGCTGAGCTCTGATATATAGGGTTATATGATAGAGGAGAGGAGCTGAGCTCTGTGATATATAGGGTTATATGATAGAGAGAAGCTGAGCTCTGTGATATATAGTGTTATATGATAGAGAAGAGAAGCTGAGCTCAGTGATATATAGGGTTATATGATAGAGGAGAGAGACTGAGCTCTGTGATATATAGGGTTTGATATGATTATAGAGTGAAGAGAAGCTGAGCTCTGATATATGAGGTTATATGATAGAGGAGAGAAGCTGAGCTCTGCGATATATAGGGTTATATGATAGATGGAGAGAAGCTGAGCTCAGTGATATATAGGGTTATATGATAGAGGAGAGGAGCTGAGCTCTGTGATATATAGGGTTATATGATAGAGGAGAGAAGCTGAGCTCTGTGATATATAGGGTTATATGATAGAGGAGAGAAGCTGAGCTCAGTGATATATAGGGTTATATGATTTGGAGTATGGACTGTATGTGGGTGGGGTAAGCAGTACTTTCTCTTCTAATATTTTTTTTCCTTTTTACTCAGAAATCTTTCTACATAAACGTATATAGAACAGTTCAGCTTCTCTCCCACTATAATATCCTGATCTCAGATACAGCAGCATAAACCACCAACCAGCAGCATATTTAGCAATAACTAAATCAATGTATAATAGCAGTGTATTTTAAAGAACTCATGCTAAATCATGAAAAGCCACCAGCTTATTATTCAGTGCAATGTTTTTGTACCTCAACAGACCTTGCCAATCTCTGGGCCGTTGCTTTGGCTATAGTTACGCCCATGGCGACAACAATGGGTTATTGCTCAGCTTTTCCAGATTCCTGAACGGCATATCTGATAAAACTACTTTCATTGCTGTAGATCTCATTCCTATCCATACTTGGAGTAGGGTTTATGCAAACCTTAATTGAAAGTGGACAATTTGGACTTGGGGTGACTCAGTTTATCCCAATGGATACCACAACGGGACTGCAACGTGCGTCCTAGACTTCTATGGGCGAACATCATTCTAATTAGACTATGTTTGCCCTATTTAGCAAATGTATACCGTTTCTGCATCGGACACAAAATTGTCGCCTACCATGCTATGCACAAACCATACACGTTCGCTAAATATGGCAAATGTAGTCCAATTAGCACTACATATGCCCTATAGAAGTCTAAGGCCCCTGTCACAATCCTGCTGCAGTATCCATCGGGATAAACTTTTATGCTATCATGATGTATACCATGAATGGGCTGCTAAAGCGCTTTGTGCATGGGGCCTAAGACAAGCAAAAATGGGGTGTGGACTTTGGGCCTGGTTTCATATGCAGGGGCGTAACTTTGGTTCAAAAAGTGGGGGGGACCAATTTTCCCTCTCATCCCCTATCTTCCTATCTCTCCCTCCCTCCTTCACTCGCCTTCCCTTTCACTTCCCCTCCCTTCCCTTCTCTCCCCTCCTCTCCCTGCAGTGAAGCGGCCCCCTCTAACCCAGCTAGGAGGTCTGAGGGAGTGCTGTGAGCTCCCTCAGCAGGTCCGGGTCCAGTCCTTATGGCAAACACTTTTGGTGCAATCCATAAGGTTATGAGTGGCTCTCTAATCACTAAAGTTTAGAGCCGGACTGGGACTAAAAAACAGCTCTGGCAATGAAACCGAACCAGCCCCCCTATATTATTTCCCCCTCTAGATGGAAATAAAATATGTGCAATACAGCAAATTTCGCTTAACCCCTCCCATCCCCCGTCACTACTCCATTAAATTTGTTATACACACAACAGAATGAGGAAAATAAAAGAACCCAATCTCACTGTACCTATAGGAATCACTTATGTCACATACTGTACACCACAATGAATTTTATAGCTACCATACACCCGAAATGATATCACTCATTGAACCCCCGAAAGGAATTCTATTACACATGGTAGCCACAGAAATCCCATTACTAACTGCACCTTAGAAATGAATTGTACATTGTACTTAAGAAATAATATAATTCATTAAACCCCAAAAATTTATAATAATAACACTGAACCCTAGAAATTAATTACATTACTCACTGTACCCAAGAGATTACATTACACATTGTACCCCAGAAATTATATTACACACCCGACCCCAGAGATTACATTACGTTACTCACTGTACCCCAGAGATTAATACATTAACCACTGTACTCCAGAGATTACATTACACACAGTACCCCAGAGACTACATTACTCACTGTACCCTAGAGATTACTACATTAGCCACTGTACCCCAGAGATTACATTACACATTGTACCCCAGAGATTACATTACACTGTACCCCAGAGATTACATTACATTACTCATTGTATCCCAGAGATTACTACATTACCCACTGTACCCCAGAGATTACATTATACACCAAACCACAGAGACTACATTACTCACTATACCCTAGAGATTACTACATTAGCCACTGTACAAGAGATATAACTGCATTATTCATCGTACCCCAGAGATTACATTACACATGGTACAACAGATATTATATTACACCATACCCCAGAGATTATTACATTATACACTGTACCCCAGAGATTATTACATTACACACTTTACCCCAGAGACTACATTAGACAAGGTACCCCAGAAATTGTGTGTGTATATATGCATATATTGAACACAGACACACTACACACATTTACTTGTTGGAAATTTGGTGCTTGCAAACGCAGAATTCCGATGAGCAGACGACCTCCTATCCATTAGTGCTGTTCTGTGTAGGCACTGACAGTTAGAGATGGGCGAATTGATTCTAACGAAGTGGAATTCATTTAGAATTTCAGGAAAACTTCAATTCTGAACGAAGTAGAAGTTTGGGGTGATTCGCGGGAACAAAGCGTGTTTTTGATTGATATAATGGCTGCGAGCACATGGCGTTACATGGGGCAAAGAACTCTGGGAGGAAGAAGGCCATAGACTGCATGACATGTGCAGAGATGAAGCCAATCAGAGACCGGCGGGATTCTGTGACGTCACCGCATTATATAAGTCCGGGCGCGACGCTGGCTGCTCACACTCCTCTCACTGTACTGAGTAGGGAAGGTGCTGCCACTGCTGCTGCTTATGATATCTCTTACTAAAGAACTCACTTTTATACAGCGATTTTTGGGGGGTCTCACAGCTGGTCTCAGAGACTGCTTCTCTTACGTTCTAATTCTGATTTTGTGGGGTATTGGAACTGAAGTCCAGTGTGCGTCCAATGTAGCTGCATATACATTTTATTGCTATCTGCTCAGTTCTTGAGCACATTGAATATCCAAGGGTTATCTAGGCCTGTTCCTGTTGTATTCAGTTAAAGAAACAGCGTTTTTACAATCCAAATGCCACTTAATTTTTGGTTGCTCATTTATTTTGCTCATTTATTTTGCGCAATTTAGATTAATTAAATGTCTTTCTGCTGTTGTACCTAGTAAAAGAAACGTTCTTTTTCACCGCCAAAGAAGAAATTTTGCCTGTAGCATAATTCATAACCGAAGGTTAATTACAAGTTTTTCTGTTGTTGTGTTCCGTAAAATACACGCCGTTTTAACACGCTACAAAGCTGGTAATTGTTGGCAGCACATTTCTTTTGTGCAATTTACATCCAAGGGTTAACTAAGTATTTTTCTGCAGTTGTACTTAGTAAAAGAAACGTTCTTTTTCACCGCCAAAGAAGAAATTTTGCCTGTAGCATAATTCATATCCGAAGGTTAATTAAGCCTGTTTGTGCTTTTATATTCAGTAAAATACACAGTGTTTTTAAACGGCACATACAAGTAAATATTTCCTGCTCATTTGTGGAGCGCAATTTATATCCAAGGGTTACCAAGATTGTTACTGGGTTCATTTGGAATCAAATACAGGGTGTGTATTTATCATATACAGCTATCTTCATCAAATAGTATGTCAGACAGAGAGGTGGCAGGCTCTTCACCTGCGAGTGCCAGTGGCACAAACATTCCTGGAGCAGGCCCAGGTCGCAGCACAGCAAGGGGACGTCGCAGCAGGGGTCACTCGGCGAGGCCACAACTGCCGCTGTCATCTAGCGGCCGTGTGTTGTTCAGCAACCCAAGGGTTCTTGATTGGTTGACTAGGTCCTCCACTTCCTCCCAGATGACATCTGACAACCCCAGCCAAGAGTCGGTGGGAATGTCAGACACAACCCTTAGTTGGCATGGGCAAGGAGCGGGTCAGCGGCCCTCACCTGTCCTCAACCCGCCTCTGTCCCATCAGGTTCCCTCAGCCAGAGATCTACTATTTGGTCTGGGCTCAGCGCCACTATATAGCGAGGATGAACAATTTTTGGAGGGCAGTCAGCAGCTACTTGGCAGCGAAGAAATGGGGCCAATATCCCCTGCTTCTTGCAGTAGGCGGCAAAGTATAGATGTGGAGAGTGGCATGGGAGGTCATGTTGTGAGGGGTCAGCCTCTGCATACCAAGACCAGTGATGAGGACAGCAGTGACGATGAAACACAAATAGATGATGAAGTAGCCGACCGCACTTGGTAGCCGGGTGAAGCAAGGGCTTCATCATCGTCAGGAGAAGAGGGCGTCAGCTTGCGCGTCAGGCAGCGGCGCAGCCAGCAAGTGGGTTGTGTGGCCGTGAATCAGCAGGGTAGCAGCAGTGTGAGGTCGGGAGCCAAGCGGCCACGGGGTAAAAAACCCGCTTCGCAGGTCCAAGAAAGTAGCGGCACAGGGGCTCAGCGAGGCAGCGGCGGTAGTAGTCACTCAGTGCAGAGCGTTGGCGGTAAAATCAGCTACTCGGCGGTGTGGCAGTTCTTTGCTAAGACACCGGAGGAGCCGAATATGGGTATATGTAGAATCTGTGGGCAGAAAGTGAAGCGTGGCCAGGGAGCTAACGTTGACACCACGGCCCTGCGTCAACACATGCAGCGTCACCATCCGGTGGCCTGGGAGAAACGTGGCTCAGATGTGGTGGTCCATCCTGCCGCCGCAGCAACAGCAGAAGCAGCGCCCAGTGGCACGCATGCCATTGCAGCCAGTCAAGGCTCCACCACCTCTGCAGAAGGGAGCTGTTTCTCTTTGCCATCAACTCCCGGTCCAGATGCTCCTGCTCCTCGTTTACTCATGGCGCCGGCAGTCGTTCAATGAGGCGATTGCAAAGAGGCAACAGTATGCGTCCAACCATCCTAAGGTGCAGGAGACGGCGCTTTCTCCTCCACATTGTCAAACTGCGGCTCCTGCGCCAATGTCCGCCTCCTCCTCCACCACCACCATCATCTCAGCCTCCACAAGTAACAGATCTCCATCATACCACATGTGGAGGGCACAGCGGTGTCACGCAGTTCTACACCTGGCTTGCCTCGGCGAACGAAGTCACGCAGGGGAGGAACTGCTCCGCGTCATGCAGCAAGAAATCGATGTGTGGCTTTCTCCGCGCCAACTGCAAATCGGAACCATGGTGACAGACAATGGGAGTAACATGGTGTCCGCGCTGCACCGAGGAGGGATGGTCCATGCGCCCTGCATGGCGAATATGTTCAATCTGGATGTGAAACGGTTCCTGAAGTCTTCCACCGATCTTCAGCAGATTCTGAAAATGGCCAGGAAACTGTGCATGCACTTCATCCATTCATACAAAGCCAGGAACACCCTCCTCGAGTTGCAGCGGCAGAACAGCCTCCCCCAACACACTCTGATATGCGATGTTTCCACCCGTTGGAATTCCAGCCTGCACATGTTGGACCGACTGTATGAACAGAGAAAGGCCATTAACGATTTTTTGATGATCCAGGCGGATAGGAGTACTCCCCTGTGTAACTTTGATGTCAGCCAGTGGCAGCTCATGCGTGACACCTGCTGTTTGCTGAGGCCATTTGAGGAGGCGACGTTATTTGTCAGTCGCCAGGACTACGGGATGAATAACGTCATTCCACTGCTTCATGTCCTGGAACAGATGCTGAAAAATCTGTCTGGGCAGGGGACTGGAGACGTGGCGACTACATCTCGCGGCCACATGAGTCTGGTGGGGACTGAACTGGAGGAGGAGGAGGAGGACATTGGAGCAGAAGCATTGTCTGGTGAAATGAGTGGATTTTCTACCCAGGTGACAAGAGAGGAGGAGCAGGAGCAGCTGGAGGAGGTAGATGGAGATGAGGAAGACGAGGCAGATGACCCGCAAGCACCGTGGCAGTATACAGTGGAGATGGAGGCAGGGAGCCCCTCGGAGTCACTTGTGCAGATGGCCCGCAGAATGCTGATTTGCCTGGCTAGTGACAGCCGAATAGACACCATCCGGCAGAGGGATGACTTCTGGCTCTCCTCCCTATTGGACCCTCGCTGCTGAGAGGGAGGACAAACTCAAATACTATGGGGAAATCCTCCGTAGTCAGTTGGCCGCTGCCTATGTGCGGCATCGTCCCTCCTCTGACAGGTCTGACTGGGGGGTTCCTCAGCGCTCACGTACTACTGCCGCGGCTGCTGGGGGAAGGTGGGGGGTAGGAGCAGTACCAGCTCCATCAGCAGCAACCTAAGTCTGGAGTCACTGATGAGCAGCTTCCTTCACCCGCCTGGTGAGGAGGGCAGTCACCAGCAGCAGCAGCAGGACCTGGAGCAGTCCCTGAACCAACAGGTGGTGGCCTACTTGGACAGCACACTGCCACCCCAGTTAGAAGATCCGCTGGACTACTGGGCAGCCAAACTGGATGTGTGGCCGCAACTTGCCGAGTTTGCACTGGAGAAGCTGTCCTGCCCGGCCAGTAGTGTGGCATCAGAGCGGGTGTTCAGTGCGGCGGGGGCCATCGTTACCCCAAGGAGAACCCGCTTGTCCACAGGAAATGTGGAACGACTGACCTTTGTCAAGATGAATCAGGCGTGGATCGGCCAGGATTTCCACACACCAATGCCTTAGGCGTCAGACTACATCAGCCATGACGCCTCACCCAAACTGTGAGAAATGAGTCTGGGTTCAAACTACCTGCCTCAGCCACTATTCTGATGCCGCCACCCGCCTGATGCCACACATCTGCTGCCAGTTTCTCCAACTGCCTACCACCATCTTTACCACAGACTGTTATTGTGCAACTCTATGACTTAATGCTGCTGTTGCCGTGACATCCACACTGTGTCATTGTGCCACTCTCGGACCTCATGCTGCTGTTGTTGCTGCTGCGGTCACCTCCACACCCTGTCATTGTGCCACTCTCTGACCTCATGCTGTTGCTCCTGCCGTCACCTCCACTCTCTGTCATTGTGCCACTCTGTGGCCTACTCCTGTTTGTGCCACCTCCACACTGTGTCTTTATGCCACTCTCTGACCTCATGCTGCTGCTGTGGCTGCTGCCGTGACCTACACACTGTGTCATTGTGCCACTGTCTGACCTCATGCTGTTGCTCCAGCCGTCACATACACTCTCTGTCAGTGTGCCACTCTGTGGCGTACTCCTGTTTTGCCACCTCCAGATGTCATTGTGTCACTCTCTGACCTCATGCTGCTGCGCCCACTCACACTGTGTCATTGTGCACTCTGGCCCACTCCTGTTTTGCCCCTCAGAATGTCATTGTGCCTGTCTGAACTCATGCTGTGTGTGGCTGCTGCCGTGACCTCCACTCTCTGTCATTGTGCCACTCTGTGGCCTGCTCCTGTTTGTGCCACCTCCAGAATGTCATTGTGCCACTGTCTGACCTCATGCTGCTGCTGTGGCTGCTGCCATCACCTCCACTCTCTGTCATTGTGCCACTCTGTGGCCTACTCCTGTTTTTGCCACCTCCAGAATGTCATTGTGCCACTCTCTGACCTCATGCTGCTGCTGTGGCTGCTGCCATGCCTCCACACTGTGTCATTGTCCCATCTGTGGCCTACTCCTGTTTTTGCCACCTCCAGAATGTCAATGTGCCACTGTCTGACCTCATGCTTCTGCTGAGGCTTCTGCATTGACATACACACTGTGTCAAAGTGCCAATGTATGACCTATTTCTGTTGCTCCTGACGTCACCTCCACACTCTGTCATTGTGCCACTCTGTGGCCTACTCCTGTTTTTGCCACCTCCAGAATGTCATTGTGTCACTCTCTGACCTCATGCTGCTGCCGCTGTCACCTCCACTCTCTGATTGTCCCACTCTGTGGCCAACTCCAGTTTTTGCCAGCTCCAGAATGTCATTGTGCCACTGTCTGACCTCATGCTTCTGCTGTGGCTGCTGCCATGCCCTCCACACTGTGTTATTGTGCCACTCTGTGGCCTACTCCTGTTTTTGCCACCTCCAGAATGTCATTGTGTCACCTTGACCTATGCTGCTGCACCGTCCCCCCACTCTGTCATTGTCACCTGTGCCTACTCTGTTTTTGCCACTCAGAAGTCATTTTGCACTCTCTGACCTCATGCTGCTGCCGCCGTCACCTCCACACTCTGTCACTGATGTTGCCACCTGAGCCCTCAGCTTGTTTTTTTCCAGCTGTCGCTGCCATGACTTTATCAGTCTACATTCCCGCTTCAGTTTTTTGGTCAGTTTTGCCCTCTTAAGTGCCCAGGGACTTTTATAGTGAAGCGATTCTAAGAGCGGCGGCAGTCATGTGCGTGTCATACTAAAACACAACATTGTATGAAGACCAAACCAAGCTCCCTCTGCATATTTAAGCATATTAAGGCACAACGTTCTACAGCACCCTGCAGGCTCTGTGCAGCCTGGAGATAGCTGTTTTTTTAACGCGATTCGTCCCGAAGTAATTCGAACCGAAACTAATTTTGTCGGAAAATTCGGCGAAGTCACCGAATCAAATTTTTGAGAAATTCGCCCATCTCTACTGACAGTACACGCGAAATATCAAGTAAACATGTTATCTAAACAACGACACTGATTTTACATAGGGTGTAATGTAAATCAGTTTCCTGCCGGATTGGACGACGGCACTGAATCGCTCCCAGAATCAGCATTTATATCTTCTGCATGAATGTACCCTTAAGGTATGTTCACACGGCATATAGCAGGGCGTACTGTGCCCTCTGCTATATGTTGGGGGTTGTAGAAGTACGCGCTGGCTGGTCCATACTTCCAAAATGCTGCAGGGCCGGCCCCATTAATTTTCATTTTCCCCAGCGCGTAAGTGCAGGGAAGACGTGACATGGCTAGACCCATGGCTGTACAGTATATACACATCTTGCATATACAACGCATACCCTACTCACATGCACACACGCCTGGCATCCTTGTCCCCTCCTTACCTGTCTCCTGTAGTATGGTGCAGTTGGTATTCTGCAAGAGCTTCTCTTCTTCTCTGATAAGGGCTGAGCATAGGGGAAGTGGTATACAATGAGAGGGAAAGATACAGCCACAGATACAGAGTGTGCTGGACTGTGAGCAGCGTTCTGATTGGTGAAGCAGCCCCTGCTGACTCCTACTCTACCAATCAGCTCTGCTCTCACTCTGCACTGACACTTGAGGCTGCTGCCTACTCTGTCCCCCCCAAGATGCACAGAAATATAGGAGGCAAAGGGTTAACTTCTTCCTCCTCTGTGCTCTGCTCTCCCCACTTACCGTATTCTCATACTTTCACATGGAATATTTTTTATTTAAGTGGCTAAAAAGTGTGTGGGGGGGGGGGGGCGTCCCCCACCCAGAAAAAAGTGGGGGGACCAGTCCCCTCTGTACCCCACTAAAGTTACACCTACGTTCATATGGAATTAGTAACCATACTTTCTACTGTACAGGTAGATACAGAATTTACCCCATTTACATAGACTATGCCCCAAGAAACAGATAACCTATTGTGTTTTTAACAAGTAGTGCATGTGACTCCATCCTTATACCCCAAAGTGATTTCAGACCTTCAGACTCGTACATCAAGATGGTAGAAAGGACTGTGCAACTACTGTACAGCGCAAGTTATGATCAGGTAGAGAGGTTTATCAGTGCTCTACCCAATTAATTTTAAAGCTGTGTGGCCACGGTGCTAAGCAGCTTAAAGGGGTTTTGCCAATAAGTGAGTTCCTCACCTAACAGGCTGATACTCCCCTCTTGAGGCTTGAAAAAGGGGCGTTGTGTCTCTGTGTTTAAAAAAAAAAAAAGTACCTCCTCTGTGATGTCATCACTCCCCCTCCCATGCACGTTCCTGATACTCAGTCTCTGTAGTTGAGCAAACATTGTTTTGCTAATCCACAGAGCAGAACTGTATTGTGCACAAGCTATATGCGTTTTATTTCTCCCTCTTATCTGCTCAAGAGAGAAGATAAGCTCAGCAGGCAGCCTTCTTTCATTCCTTCACTAATGGCTTCAGTGAGAGAGGGGAGGGGTCGGAGCAGGGAGTGTTTGCATGTTTACTCAGATAGTTACATTACAATCAGTGGATTGTCTATACAAAAGACACAGAATCTTTCTCCCCAGTCCCTTCAAAGCTCGTTCATGTTCCGTGCCATCAGATAATAAGTGCAAACAACGCAAGCGCGGACAGATCAGCTCCTGTCAGCTCCTGGTCGTGTCTAATGTAAACTGTCAGGAAACCAAGGACATGTAAGTCAGGCTGTAGCTCTCAGATTCTTCACTTTTTTTCATGACATATATTTTGATTGATTAAATACCCATTTTGGAGGATCCCACATCAACATTAGATCGTGGTAAAACCCCTTTAAGAGAGATGGTATTGGTAGGGCCATTTTGGTCTTTCGGACCATGGTTAATTGCCTGATTTTTTCCCTCCTAGGCCAAGTGCTCAAATGAATACAATTTAATTTCCTAGTGGGACAAAAAAAAATTTTAAAGTTTAATAAAAAATTAAAAAACATTAGAATTTTTTTTATTATAAAAAGATGTTGTACAATAAAGTTAATTTATAATCTATAATGCCTGGTACAAACAGAACTGAAAAAAAAGTCCTTGATCATGCTGCAAAAAACAAGCCCCTATTTGACTACGGTGATGGCAAATTAAAAAAAAAAAAGTCATGGGTTTCACAATATAGCGAACTTGGTCGTACTTGGAACTCCCACTGATCTTAATGGGAGAGTCCCAACCACCTCTCCATTCAGACGGAAAGGTTTCGGGGTTAGTGATATGTCATCAATGTCTGAAATGGGAGAACCCCTTTAAAGGGCATGTATCGCTTCTTCAGTTCATGTGTTTCATTGTGCTCTCAGCTTCTCAGCTCTACAAATTCAGGGGCGTTTCTTCCCCTCCCAGCTGGGTGTTTCTTAACTGAAGGGGGATGACATCATCCCCCCCTTCACTGTTCATGCTCGCTCCTGAGTCAGTGTGCTCTTCCCCCCCTCTCTGAGTCCACATGTCACTGTGTCGTTCCTCTCCTTATGCAGTATTTTTTTGTAAGTATGTTTCCATACCACAGGCTTGCATTCAGTCTAGACAATCTTCTATGAACTCAGAGCACTGACTCTTCTCCTCTTACAGCTGGAGGTTTGTTACAATTGAATCCAGTCTTATATGAACTCCTCTAGAGCAGATCTCCCTTCTATGTTTACACGCAGAAGCATTTAGGCATCAAGGCAAAATTCTGCTGTTTTCTGATTGTAGAAGCCCTGCAGTATTATTTTGTTTCTTCTGGCTGTGCAGTGAAATTGCTGTCGGTCCCTTACTTTGAGTGAGAGAGGCAGCCTAATGCTTCGTCTATGTTTGCATTAGGCACCGACGCCCAATTCTGCTGTTTTCTGATTGTAGAAGCAGGTGCAGGGCCTCTGTGTTTCTGCTGGCTGTGCAGAGTGAAATTGTGCCGGTCCCTTACTTTGAGTGAGAGAGGCAGGAATGCTTGCTCCCGTGAACTGTGTTTACAGAAACAGAAGTTAAGAGATCCTGTGAAAACAAGACAGCTTTGATAATGACATCCAATTGCAAAGTTGTTTGTTTTCACTGTCCCCTTATTCTGAAGACCATTTAAAGAAATTATACAACCCATTTAAGTAAATAAAAAAAATACATTTTGGTATCGTCATAATTATACTGACCTGTAGAATAAAATTAGGGTATGTTCTTACGGCTGGAATCCATCTGGAGACGGATTCATTGTTTCCTATGTAAAATCCGCAACGCTTTGGATTTACTATCAGGACTGTGTATCTTCAGTGCTGAAAAAGAACTGGATTTTAGGCGTAAATTTTAGGTCGATTCAGCACTGAAATTTTCAGCCATATGAACCCATCCTTATCGTCTTTTTTGCATTTCCCACATCCCCCCCACTTAGAAAACTTAGTAAAAGCTCATCAATAAATTATATTCAGCCCCAAATTGTGCCATTGAAAAATATAACTCTTCCAGCAAACTTAAGACATAAAATAGTCCCAGCTCTCAGGATAATATTGCGTGGTCTTTAAATAAATACTGTGAATTAAAAACACCTTGGAGAAGTCACATTTTTAAGGGGGCTTATACTTTTCACATCACTACAATATATGTTAATTGATTGAGGCTTGTGGATTTCTAATTGCCCAAAAATCTTGTGGGGCGGTTTTAACTATGGGGAATTTATTTGGGCAGAACCCCCCGTAAAAAAAACAGGGCCCCCTTTCACAGATTTGTTGAGGCGTCCAGAGGCCAGAGGCATTACCTTGGAGGAAAAAGTGACGAATGGGAAGCTTCCTTGACTACCTACAATAGAAGAAAGCATTGCTCTCAGGTCCCACCTGTCAAATAAAATTTTTGGCAACCCCTTTTTTAACCCGGGCTATATTACCGTTTTTTAAAAAGGTCCTTTAATTCTATGATCTTAAACTTTAATCCATTCTGTATTATTAACCAATTGTTCACTTACATCTCAAGACATTGAACTTTATTTACTACTACATCTTTTGGGTTGTGTATTTTATGTAGTTCATGTAGCATCATATGTTCACTAATGAGAGAAGAAGATAAAACATGGACCTCATTGATCATCTACCACTAACTGAAGTTGCACTGGACTGTGTTCTGGCACAGGGAACAGGCTATCCCTTTAAAAGGGGTTTTTCCCACTACAATAAAATAACCCCTTTTAAAATGTAGGGAATGTTTAAATGAAGACTTTTTCGAAATTTTATATAAAATTTAACTAATATATTATTTTTATATATTTATATATATAATTATATATATAAATTTTTAAATTTTAAAAAATATATAATATATATATAAACATTTTTTATATATTTACATATATATATACACATTTATATATATATTAAATATATATATTAAAATATATTATTAAACACAATTTAATATATTTATGTTAAAAAAATTTTACATTTTTTTATTTAAAAATTAAAATAATTTATGTACACTTATATATTTTATATTAAATTGTTATATTATAATATATATAAACAAAGCAAAATTTTATATAAAAAAAAAGTTTTATATATGCTTTGTTTTTTTTTCTTTGTTGAGATACGAGGATTTTTTTGCTCTTATGCACATGGTCAGCATCGGGGGGGGGGGAGTGCTACCAAAAGGGCTGACTGCCAGCAGCCTAAGAACAAAGTGTGTTATCTCTTGCAAACAATGAAGAATAATTACTTGTTTAAGGGCATGTCCCCACGGCACGGGTTTGCGGGCCGGGGTTTTCAGCGGTTTTTTCGGTTTTGCAGACCCTCTTTAAAAACCCCGCAAAGAAAAACCCCGGGGGTCTTGGAAACTATCACTGTCCCCACTGCACAAGTTTTCCATCCGGCGGTTTGAATTGTGCATGTTCATTCTTCTGTCCGGTTTTCAGACGGAATATGAACATGTGAATGGGAAGGGTGAGGGCTTTTCTCCGCTCATTGCAGAGAAAAGCCGCCCCACCCCCGCACAGTGGGGATGGCACACAAACCGGACAAATACCGGTCGGATAAACCGACCGGTATTTCTCCTCTGGCGTGTAAACGGGCCCTAAGCTCTAAAACTCTTTGCTATATAGATAAGATCTCCTGCTCTCATGTCAGTGTATTTAGAAGGAGCTGATATGCTAATCACTGCTACAGAACCACCCATAGCCTAAACAGGAAGAGACAGGATGCATGAATGTAAACCTGCTTGTGGCTCTGAAAAAGTATGGCGAGACAACCCCTTTAAAGGGGTGTTCTTACCATGCTATTTCACAACCAGCTTCAGGCTAACACTTCTTGGTCAGGCTGTGGTGGTTCTATAGAAGTGATTGGCATATCAACTCTGCTATTCCTAACTAAGCCTGTTTAAATATTGGGACACAAGGCTACAGAGATCTAAGGGTATGTTCACACAGCTCATTTAGGAGCGCATTTCACTGCGTATTTTGGCGCGCCGAAATTACGGTAATCCATAGTTCTCAGAGAACTATGGATTACGCCTCGTCCCCCCTGTGCGTACAATACGATCGTATTGTACGCCTGGGGAGATAAGTGACCTGTGAATTATCCGCAGCGATTATGCGGCGCGAGTAATGCATATCAATGGGACCGGCGGGCTGCTGGCCTTCTGTGCTTCGGGAGTACGTGCTGAACAGCGCGAGCTCCCAAAACACTCGTCGAATTGCTGTGTTAGAGATAAAACACAGCAGGGAGTGATGTCAACATCCCGACCACTGCTTTAGAGCAAAGAAAGGTGGTCGGCAACCAAGGAAAGCTTGTGTACAAGAACTGCTCTCACACTGAAGGGAAGCAATATCAGAATAGCAATGTATTTGGTAATAGTCCTTATTTACCTCTGCCTACATGTTTAATCAATGTGATGAGAAAACCCCTTTAAGAGGAATTTACTAATAACAAATTTATATCGCTCCTATGGAACTTAAATGGTCACTAACCTTTCAACAGAGTTTGCATAAACTAATAGTATAAGAGAATATTAGAAATATATTAAATAAATTAGAGAAAAATACTTATTTCTCCAGTTAGCAGGCTCCTTTCCTCCTCCCCCCTCTCTCCCAAACTATGCATTAACTCAGATCAGATTGCTAAGATCTATCTGCAAAGGCGGGAGATAAATACCATTGATGCAACCTGTAAAGCTGAACAGGGCTCCAGTAGGTGAGGGAGCCTTGTCACCATAAAGCGGATGCCTATTTCTATTCCTGCAATTTTAGGGAGTGGTGAATTTCATGGCTATCAATTACTGATAGATTGTTGGGATGACTTAAAGGGTGCTTAAATGATGAGATACAAGGGGGCCCCTTTATTTTCCACACAGAAGCCCTGTATCTTTTTGCCTGCCACTGTCAGAGGATAGTCATGACTATTTATGTATTGCCAATAGAAGTCTAAGGAGAAGGGAGGGGGAGGAGGAGTGGCTGGAGAAAGACTGGGAGAGGCAAAATAGATACTGTCAAAAGTGTAATATCTCACCCTAGTGTTTGACTCACAGTTAAATGTAATTTTCTGTCTATTTTTTTTTCCTCCCCTGTTTCTGGGGTTTTCTTAGAGTATAGAGGAACAGGGTGTGTGTGTGTCTGTGTGTGCGTGCGTGTCTACGTCTGCCTTTTGTAATTTCAGGTCCCCAGATATTTCCACCTATGGTCTGTGTCGGCTACTGTCTATAGGGATCAACTTACTGACATATCAGTTTATGTGTTGCCCTGAAGTTAAAAGGACGAGGGCAAAGGGAGACACACAGAGACGCTGTTGAAAGCTTCAATAAGTGTTATGTTACCCCCAGCAGTTTACACTTCTCAGTACTGCTCTATAATGTTCTCCACGCTGCCACTGTTAATAAGGGTTTGCTATAGACCAGTGTTCCCCAACCAGTCCCCGGACCCCCCAACAGGGGCATGTTTTCGGATTTCCCCCCAGAATGCATGACAATAATTATTCAGCTGGTTTGCTAATTATATACCCGTGCAATGCTAATTTTATCACCTGTGCAATGCTAAGGAAAACCTAAAAACAGAAATGTTGGGGGTCCTGGGATGGGTTGGGGAAACCTGTTAAAAGGGAAATACTCCTTAATTTCTGTTTTGTGTTTTTTAGGCCCTTTTTGCTAAAACATTTGGGGGCCCCCCGATGTCTCTTTTGCACCCTATACTGGGCCCCTGTCAACAATACTGCCAATAATACCCTGATACAGCCTTAGTGCAGTGTATGGGAGACCTCATTGCAACTAGCCTCCACCATCTAGATCTGGAGCAGCTGAAATCACAGATTGAGCCCGCAATAAGGAATACTGGTGAAAAATGTATATAACATTATACATTG